>PVIR01020293.1:9100-30853 GCA_004026965.1 Petromus typicus
CAGCATATGGGAGGAAGAGGCAGGAGGATTGCTGTGAGTTCAAGGCTGACCTCAGGGCCAGCCTGATCTACAAAGTGAGACCCTATCTCAAAAAAAAAAAAAAAAAAAAAAAGGGAGAAAAACACCACTGAAGTCCCTCGCTGTCTTCTGCCTACCATGAACTGCTTCTCCTCTGCTGTATCTCTTTGTCAAGCTAATCTGCCTTGGAGTCACCAACTGTGGACTCAAACCTCTACAGACTATGAAGTAAATATACCTTTTCAGTTTGGGTGTAAGAAACTTTGTTTTAGCTAAGTAACTAAGACAGGCAGGCAGGACCTATATGCATGGGGAGTAGAGAGAATAGGCTAGGTTGACTGAGACAAGCTTCTCCCTGACCTCAGAGGCTTTGGAAACCATAGAGATCTTAGTAGGCTGTGAAACAGGAGCTAGGAGGTCCAGAGTGCGAGAGAAGACAGGCTAAAGCTGAATCATCTATGATGAATTCATGATCCAATGACCCTGCAAACACAGGAGACACGGGGGAATACTGTTGATCTATATCATAAGTACACATACTCACATCTGGTGACACTGTCAGAAGAGACAAAAAAGACCATTCATAATGACAAGGGAAGATGGGCCAGGGAGTTGCTCAGTGGTTCTAGCGCCTGTCTCACAAGTGCAAGGACCTGGGTTCAATCCCGGTAGCCACATACAATACTGGGTGTGGAGACTCACGCCCAGCATAAAGCAGTACCACATACCACAGTGTCAGGCGTGGTGGCTCAAACCTGTAATCCAAGCACTCAGGAGGCAGAGGCAGGAGGATTGCTTTGATGTGAGTCTGAGGCTGAGCTCAAGGCCAGCCTGAACTACAAAGCAAGACCCTGCCTCAAAAAAAAATTAATAATAATAATGATAATTATGACAAGGGAAGAGTTCATCAAGAAGAAATACCAAAGAATATATATATATTTTCTCATTGGACAACTACTAATCATAACTTCTCATTCTTTTTTTTAATTCAAATTTTAATCTTGATATATATACACATCATAGTCACTGCTAGGTATATATACAAAATAAATGAAAGATTCATATCAGAGTGATATAGGTGCACCCATGTTTATAGCAGCTCAGTGTGTGATAGCTAAATCTTGGAAACAACCAAAATGTCCATCAACTGAGACTAGATAAGGAAGATGTGATTCTTTTATAGAATGGAGTATTATTTTGGATAAAAATGATACAACTGAATCATTCATACTCAAATGGATATACCTTCAGGACATCCTCATGAGTGAAATAAATAGGTCACAAATGTGTAAATATCGTATCTTTTCTCTGATGTGAGAAAATGAAGATTTAAATGAGTTCTAGAATGTAAAGTAGATATTATGAAATAGAAAGTATTTAAAAGAAAATGGGGTATAGTGGCAAGTAAAGAGTGGAAAAATAATGTGATGGTAATGAAAAAGAAAAAGCCTGTGTATATAGGGGTAGAGGGTTGTACAGTGGGTAGGGGAATGAGACAAAATGATAATTAATTAGTGTCATATCATACACAGGTACAAATTCTCAATGCTGAAAATGACTCCCATATTGTTGTTGGAAAAATAAAGTAGTACAGCATCTATGGAAATTTGTATGTTGATTTTTTGAGAGATCAAATATTTCAGAAATATCACCTAATCCATTTATATCACTGTTGAGTATATTTTCAAAAGAATAAAAAACCCGCCTAGTATAGGAACAAAACATGCGTTTCTAGCAGTGTAATTCTCAGTAGCTGTGTTATGGAAACTGCCTAGCTGCTTGGATCACTGATGGTGAACTTTTGAGAACTCTCAGTAACAAATGGCTCGCTGCAGCACATGCGCCATCGGTTTACCCCAGGTGCTCTAAATGAACAGATTAAAGCAGGATCATATACACACATACAAGGGAATGAGAGTCATAAAAAATAAAGACATGGCATTTCCAGGAAGATAGGTGAAACTAGAAGTTAATGTGTTAAGTGAAATTACCTGAACTTAGTTAAGTCATACATGTTTTTTCTTACGTAAACATTATAAAAATATAAAAATAGATAAGTAATTAATTAATTTAATTTAATGAGATAAAATGTTGATCAAAGCAGGAGGAAAACTGCTAACACAGAAGAGGATAAATTGGAGAGAAGAAAGATAGTGAACAATATCATTGAAAATGATTAAGATATCTTTTAAATACATGCACCAGATTTCCAACATAAATCCAATGGCCATGACTTTTCAGTTTGAATTGTTCTAAATCTTGAGAATCACAAGGTAACTAGAGAGAGCTATACACTTAAGAAATAACTGGAAAGTCATTTTTTTCAAATATTCTCAGCCCAAGAATACCAGCAGTGAAGTTTTTTCTTAAATATTTCAAAGGATTCAAAACCAGTCTGGCAGTCTTTCCAGAATAATTACCCACCAAAACTCTGCACGACTCCGAACTGTCAACTTCAGGCTTCTCGGGTCACCGAGTAGGCACAGCTGCCCCCCCCCCACAGCCCACACTGCACTTTCTTCTCTGACAAACGCCGCCCTCTCCCTGACACTGTCAGCCTCACAGTCGCTGGGAGGATCGTCCACCTGCTGACCAGCTAACTCTTTATTTCAGGAATAGATGATGATACAAAGATGTGGGGGAGAAGTTTAATCAGTAGAAATAAGTATGTGTTTGTCAGTAGAAATGTTAAATGTGTGTTTATAATAATGGGAAAATTTTATATTGAACCCCAAATATGGGAAAGGTTAAGGTAGAAATACAGCTTTCTCAAAGAAAGGAGGGGATGATTTGCAATGGGCCTAGAGACTGAAACAGCATGATGGCCCCAACACTAATTGCCCCGAACATTGTAACATTGCATACCTGGGTCTCAAGGCACTGGGGGGAGTGACAGGAAAATTGAAAGGAAATGAGTAAAAAACATTCATAAGTGGCCCCATACAGACGTGGGCCTCACCTCACTGACGCCTAACATTGACAGAATGTAAGTCACTGACGATTCACAGTGCCTTTCATCAGCTTGTGCAACATCCGAGGTCACACGTCAATTCTGTGACAGCTCCAACCTCCTCAGCAGCTCTCCGCTGAAAGTCTGAGATGTCTACTTTTCAAATGCTTTTTATTATTAGTCTCTGTTTCAGGATTTATCAATAATAAGGATTGGGCTGAAGGATCAGTAAAATATACTTCTGTAATAAATGTCAACTTTTAATATTGACCCATATTTTGCCACAATACACATATTTCCAGGCTTCTTTATTTTCAGTGTGAAAAAATAGCTAAAAACACTGGGAAATATCCATTTTAAGTCATTCTTTGTTTAGTTATTTAACAAAGTTTTATCTAAATTCTTGTGATTTTTTTTTTTTTCTAATTTGGTGGTGACAAATTTTGGAATCAGAGGCCTTAAATTCAAATAAGAGAACTGCATTTGAGGCCTAAGACTGTGTTGAAATTGCAGGACCTGTACAACTCAAGTCAAAGACCCCATTAAAACATTCAAATTAAATTTCAAAACAACAACCTATTAAGGCCAAAATAGGTATGAATAGAGGTCATTGACCTGCTCTACAACAGCCTGGGCTATGCACCTGTGGCTTAGATAATACAGGTTGATGGGCTTTGTTTCTGAGAATAGTTAGCTGTTCTTTTCATTTAATTGATCACACTTATCTGCAGGAATCATAACCATGCTGCTAAAATCATTGTCATTATCATCAAGCAAAAGAACAGCCTGAAAGGATGCTCTAAAGCAGGTTATTGAATGAGTATGATTACCAAGACTTATCAATTTACTCCACATTCAAATTTCACTGAATATACAACCATATGGATCACCATCTCTTAATGACCAAGAAGGTTAGTTTTCACATTCATCTCAGCTCTATGTAAAAGACAAAATCCATGGTAAATGGTTGTTCTGGACAGATGGTTTCCTTTTCTGTACAAGAATATAAATAAAATGCTTCATTAATAATGGTATTATATAACAACCAAAAACAATGCTGCTTGTAGGAGAGTGAGCGCCAAGCAAAGTAATGTAGGCTTACAGCTAACATGGCAGCTTCCTGGGGATGGACAGGGACAGACAGGATTTACAGGAGATCATCATCATCACTCTATCTCATAGCGACATTTTGAAGTAATATTGTTTTCTTGCTTCTCTCCAATACCGCACCTGCCTCTTTCTCTGCTCTTCCCACTTCACAGAATTACTTAGAGGTCCACTCTAGGAAGTTTTTCACCATCAAATTACTCATGACTTTTCTTCATTTCTTACATTCAAATCCAATATGATTGACTTTCTAAATATTCCTGTTTACCTTACCCTGCTCCCGTTCCTTACAGAAGTCAGCTCTACTCCTTTGTATTCACTGGATACTATACAGTAACCTCCAACTTGTAGGTTACAAAATAATCACTTTGAGTATCTCTTTAGAATTATATTTTCCTAAACCCCCGAGTTGAGGAAGATGAGATGGTTATGCTATGCCACACATCCACATTTAAAGCCTTCCCTGGCCTTTGTACCCTGGTGAAAAATTAAGACTATAAGGGAAAATGCAAATTAAGCATGAAAAAAATCAACTCTGTGCAATAAAAGAAGTGATTCTCTCTTTCTCAAAGCATTTACTTTAGGAAACTTATAATTATAAATTCTTGATATATCCTTTTGAAATATATGGAAATGTTATCTAAATCCTCCTGTCAATTTTACAAACCAGGGATAGGATATTTTTTTCAAGGACTCAGGAGCCATACTTTGAAATGTAAAAAGGAAGAAATACAGTGCCCTCCATTTCCCAGCTTCTTTAAGAGGCTAACAGCCTAACTATCAGCAGATGCCTAGCTCCAAGTTGCAAATCTACTTCTGTCATAAGGATGCATTTTTTTCCTTTGGAGAAAGGCTATTAGCAGACACAGGTGGCCACCCCAATCACCAGGGTGACTAAAATGAACTATATATGACAAATAGTGCTGTTAAGTCCTCCTATTTGAGGACTAGTTATTGTTTATTATGAGCAAATGTATGCAGTAGACTATATCTACTCAGTTGTAAAAAATAGCATTTTTATTTTTCAATATATTTAGCAGATTGACTATAAAAAACATCATATTGTGGACATTTATTCCAAAAATAAGATGATTTTCTTTCTCTTTGACCTGTAATAAAGAGTATTTCTATGTGGGAAAGATTTTTTCAATTAAATTTCCCCAATGAAAGCTTTTAAGAATATTTTGCTGCTTCAAAAAAGTAATTACTGAGGAGCAGGACTATCATATAGAGGAAAAGATAGTATAATTTAATTCAGCTGTTTAGATTCACTTTACATTTATCCATTCTATTTACTATACATTCTCAGGATGTGGATATAGTTTAATACTTTGTTCTCAATTCTAGTCTCTCCTCAAAGCCCAGTCCATGTAGTAAATCCAAAATCCCCACCAAAGCCCATCCCGGTAGAGACGGTCCCTCTCTGATCATATTTCCTGAAACTTTTCACTCTCTCCTAGTCTCAGTTGACTTTTTGTTCTTCCTGAGTCACAGTACACAAACTCCTGCCTCAGATGCTTTTATTTGCCAGGACAGCTTTAAATACTTTCCTTCAAATTTCTCTAGGTCACTCATTTATTTCCCTTCGTTATACCCTGTCAAAATCTTTCCAGCAGCACACTAAAAATAGCATAGGCGATGTCTTCACACCAATACTATTCATTTACTTACTCTCCTTTAGCATTTTAAAAAATAGATTTTATTGGTATATTTTAGGAATATATTAATATCACATTTCTCATTGGGATTTTTTGTCTGTACATGAAATATCTTAATTCTTATTTTTCCAATTTCCTTTGTCTGCCTCTCAACCCCCTATCTCCCTTGATATATATAAGCTTTGTTTCCATTTTTTTCCTCTTTACCATCAAATTTTTTCTTTCTCTTTTTTGCTTTCCCCTGCCCCCACCCAGGCACTCTTTCCCTCTGAACATTTTCTTCATATTTCACAACACTTAATCATACATTCTGGGCCTAATTTACACCATCTATTTCTTATACTAGAGAAAATATGATATTTATACATCTGTGTTCTATTTATTTCACTTATGATTATGGCCTCAATGTACATCCATTTATCTATAAATGTATCTAATTTATCATCCTTTATGGCTGAGTAATGCTCCCTTTTATTTTAAAAAACATCTCCTTTATCTAGTCTTGGTTGATGGGCATTTGGGTTGTTTCAAAGATTTAGCTATTATAAACTGTACTACTACTATTAACATAGGTGCACAGATGTTGTTATGGTATGATGCTTTTAATTCTTTTGTGAATATTCTCAGCAGGATAATAGTTAGGTCAAATGGAACCTCTAACCTTATTTTGTTTTGTTTTTTAGAAATCTCCACAGTTATTTCTACAGTGGTTTTACCAATCTCCATTCCCACTAGAAGGGTTCCTTTCTTCTTATAGCCCTGCTAGGTTGTTATTGGTTGATTTTATGATAGCAGACATGCTTTCTAAAGTGAGGTAGAATCTCACTGTTGTTTTCATCTGCATCTTTCAAATGACCAGTGATGTTGAACATTTTTTTTCATATGTTTCTTTGCTGTTTCTACTTATTCATATGAGAAATGTTTGTTCATTTCAGATGCCCACCTATGAAATGGGTCATTAAATTTGGGTTCTTACTTTTTTAAGTACATTTATATTCTAGATAGTAGAATTTTATCTGAGAAATATCTGGTAAACTTTTCCCCAAATTATAGACTCTCTTTTTGCTTTGATAAGATGATGTCCTAGTTGTTGATTCCTTCTGCTAGTTCTCATGCTACTGAGGTTTTGTTCAGAGTTTTTCCCTAAGCCAATCTCTGCAAGAGTTCTACCTAATCTATTTTATAGAAGGTTTACTGTTTCTGTTTCAATATTTTGATATTTAATTCACTTTGATTTTATTCTAGTATATGGTGAAGATGTAAGTCTAGTTATAATCTTTGGTAGATTGGAAATAAGTTTTTCCAGCACTATTTATTAAGGAGGCTATCTTTTCTCCACTGAGGTTGTTTGATTACTTTGTAACTTATTATGTCTGGAATGATTTCTGCATCTTCTCGTCTGTTCCAATGATCCTCAGTTTTTTTTTTTTTTTTTTTTTTTTTTTTTTTTTTTTTTTTTTTTTTTTTTTTTTTTTTTTTTTTTTTTTTTTTTTTTTTTTTTTTTTTTTTTTTTTTTTTTTTTTTTTTTTTTTTTTTTTTTTTTTTTTTTTTTTTTTTTTTTTTTTTTTTTTGTCAGGACTATGCTGTTTTTAGTCACAGTGGCTTTTTAGTATAGTTCCAAGTTGGGGACTGTGATTCTCCCTGCCTTGTCTTTGTTCACTAGAATTCCTTTTCCTATTCTAGGTCTCCTTACATTCCAGATGAACTTTTGGGTTATTTTCTCTAATTCTGCACAAAACATCCCAATATCAACAAGTGAAATTGAATTAAAAATTAAAAACTATAATTTAAAATCTACTAATAAAGAAAAGTCTTTGTCCTAATGGCTTCACTGCTGAATTCTACAAGAAATTTAGGAAAGAGCTAATGCCACTACTTCTCAAACTCTTTAATGAAATTGAAAGGAAGCAATACTACCAAATTAATTCCTCAAAGCAACCACTACCTTGATTTCAAAAGCAGAGAATGGGACAACCAGGAAAGAGAACTATAAGCCTATCTTCCTCATGAACATAGGTGCAGAACTCCTAAATAAGATACTGGCAAGCAGAATACAGAATATCATCAAGAAAGTCATATACTGTGAACAAGTTGGATTTATCCCAGGGGTGCAAAGATGGCTCAACATATGTAAATCAATAAATGTAAAACACTATGTAAACAGACTCAAGAACAAAAACCATATGAGAATCTCAATACATGCAGAAGAAGCATTCAACAAAACTCAACACCCATTTATAATTAAAACCCTATAGAAAACTGGAACAGGTCCTCTTTCACTCTACCTGACAAAGCTATTTATGAAAAACCATCAGAACCACATTAAATTGTCAAAAACTGAAACATTCGTGTTAAAATCAGGAACAAGACATGACGGCCACTATCATGACTTTTGTTCAGTCTAGTTCTGGAGACATTAGCTATAGAAAACAGACAAAAGTGAGAAATAAAAGAATAAAAGTAGGAAAGGAAGAAGTTAAACTGTTATTATTTGCTCATGACAATATATATGGAAAATCCCAACAACTCAGATAAAAAATCCTGCTTGACCTGATCACCAGACACTGGAGAGTAGCTGAATACAAGGTCAACACCCCGAATCAGTAGCTTCCTATGAACGCATAGCAGACTCACTGAGAGAGAAACTGGAAAAACAATCCAATTCCAATGGAAATTCTTTTAGCTTTTTCATAATACCTACATTCTTAATGTGTATTTACATGCAAATGTACGAGTGAATAAGCAAATAGTACTATAAGATAGTTATCAGTTACTGTGAATGATGCTTTCATTTTATGTTTTAATTTGCTTTTACCATATTCATTCTTAAGACACAAAAGTCAAACAAATGTAAGCAGGAGCCTATTGGTTAATCAAAGACAATGACAGTTTTATTCTCACATAGGATATAAAAGGCAGATGAAACTACATGAGTGTTTCTCAAACTTTAGTGTGTGTCACTTTGCCTAGCAGGCATATTAACATACAAATAACAGGTGCTGCCCCAGAGTTCTGATTCAGTAGGAAGAGGATGGGTCCTGAGAATTCATATTCTGAATATGTTCCCAGGTAATCACGCTGTCTCCTAATAAAGTACACTTTCAGAACTATCATAACAGTCAAGCACTTTTATCTTGTTAGAAGATGGATCTCATGTGAAGAGGATGTTTGTGCCTGAACTATATATAGATTTAAGTAGTATAATATGTATAAATGATTTGAAAATTATTTTTGACATGCTTCAAATACAAATCACTAAAGAGAGAATTAAAATAATAACTAAATGATTAAATGAGACATAATGTATTTTGTATCTGTCCCAGAAATATGTTACAAATAGATAATTTCTTATGATTTACTCATGATCTTTAAGTATAAACAGAAAATTTCTCATTTTAAATATTGTGAGAAAGAAAATGAATCACTATTTCAAATGAACCATTACTCCCTATAAATGTGGACAGCCAGCAAATGTTGTACGCTAGATATACATTGTAATATCCTTTAAAAGTCTATGCCTGATTTTATTGCCAGTTAGATTGAATTCAAAAATTTTTAAATCCCTTCCTCAAAGAGATAATTGTGGGATATTAAGACCCACAGAAATTTTAACAAATCATCTAAATAATTCATGTGTTTTTGAAAGTGTTTAACTTTACCATGTTTTTTAAATATGCACCTGAAAAGTTTAACTTTTAGAGTCAGGTTTTAGCTCAGTGATTCCAGCGCTGGCCTTGCAAGTGAAAGGACCCAGGTTGGATCCCTGGTCACCACATACAGCACTGCTGGGTGGGGAGACTCTCACCCACCCAAATCAGAACCATATACCACAGTGTGGGGCATGGTGGCTCACACCTGTAATTCCAGCGCTCCAAAGGCAGAGGCAGGAGGATTGATGAGTTCAAATCTGAGCTCAGGGCCAGCCTGAATTACAAAAAAAGCAAGACCCTGCCTAAAAAAAAAAAAAAAAAAGAAAAGAAAAAGAAAAAATTAACATTTATACTGGCTATTAACAGGAAGAAGCTTTTAAGTAGGAATTCATTAATTGTATGGTCCAAAAATATCTCGCTTTAAGGTTCATGTCTAGAACTGCTCCGGGCTGTAATGAATATTCTCAACTCAGAAACATTCAGTTATTTTATAAGAAAATAAAATTATTATTTTTCACATTTACTTATGGCTTCTCAGTTTATAGAAGGGCTAATGTTCATGTACGCATATAATGTTACCTAGCCAATTGTTTTTCAGCAGAATTAGAAGATGAGAGTGTTATGCTAAATAAGGATATATCATAATCAGACAAAACAAGCAGCCAAAGTGAGAATCATGTAAGCACTAGATGAGGAACATATTTTCTTCATGCTAGTTATAAAGAAAAGAAAGCTCAGCATCATCTAATCGCTGTTATTCATATCTTTTCTGGGATCCCTGGGCAATCTTAGCAATTATCCTTGGTTGAAAAGCTCTGGCTGAATTAGGTCTATGTTTGTAGTCACACATGAGGAAACTGAGGTCTAGCGTGATGACCATATCTCTGACCTTCCATTAGGGATTTTGGCGTATTTTGTAGTCGTCAAATAGAATGGTTCATTTTAGTTGCTGTGCCAAGGGCCTAGAGGCCTTTCGTATAACTGCTTGTTTTATCAGGTTTTCTTTCTTTCTTTCTTTCTTTCTTTCTTTCTTTCTTTCTTTCTTTCTTTCTTTCTTTCTTTCTTTCCTTCTTTTTTTTTTTAGAGGACATTTGAAATATTGCTTCCTCTGAGGTGTTGTATTGTGACCTCCCCCCTTTGTCTCCAGATACCTCATTTCTTTTTTTTAAGACAGGGTTTCACTTTGTGGTTCAGGCTGGCCCTGAGCTCAGCCTCAAACTCACATCACAGCAATCCTCCTGCCTCTTCCTCCTGAGTGCTGGGATTACAGGCATGAGGCACCATGCCTGGCACTGTGGTATGTGGTACTGATTGCTGCTGGGCATGAGTCTCCATGCCCAGTATTGTGTGTGGTGACCAGGGATCGAATCTGGGCCCTTGCACTTGCAAGACAGGCACCAGAGCCACTGAGCTAAATCCTCAGCCCCAGATACCTCATTTCGAAACATTCATTTCTACTTGGCATTCTTCTCAAATTGTTTATATCACCAAACAGGAAGAAATTTCTTTAAAATACTCTGTTCAGGTCACCATGAAAAAAAAATGGCGTAATAAAAATGCCCAGATAAACAGAGAGGAATAAAAGTGAAACCATGATAACACTATTTTGTTTTGTAATGTTTATGGGCTCACTAGAATAGATACTTAAATCAAAGCAACAATTGTTTAGGGTAGCTCCTTTCTAAATAGTCTATTATACTGAAAAAAGAAAATGACTATACACACACATATACATATATATATAGAATGTGTATAGTAGTATATTTCATATGAGATATATATAGTGTATACATATAAACATATACTATATATATAGTATATGCATATATATGTACTATACACTATGCATACATACATATATATATATATTTATACACACATACACATATTTATATGTTTATGTATGTATGAGTACTAGGAACCCTCCAACACACAATTCTTCACGGACCACTTCATAATTTAGCCTGGTTATAGGCTTTTCTTTATTTTTGTTTTGGGGGACTGAGAATTCATGTTCTGAATAAATTCTCAGGTAATCTCATAAATAAATTATTGGATATATAATTAAAGTATTGAAATACGTGTCACACTGATTTATCTCCACATTAAATCAACAATAATTCAGTCAATGTAGTCCCTTCAAAACACGAAGTGTAGGAGTTTTCTTCACACAGAACGGAGAAGTTGGCCTAGACAAAGGTGACCACGCTCCCAGGTAGCTTTTGTCCAGTTTGGAAAATGGTTATGAAAATTCAATCAAAAGATAAAATGCCAGAATTGGACTCAGTTATTGCATTTATTAGCTCTGTATGAACTCCATAATTCAACTTTTTTATTTCAGGCATAATTACAAATAACTAGAGTTAATTAAATATATAATAATTAAAATATAAAAGTTATTGAAAATGTCTGTGTTTGTGTATCCAGAAATAAAAAAGACAGTTTTGAAATGATGATACGTGAAAGCTTAGCACATTTGAAAATAGTGACTGGACAGGCTTTCGGTTGCTGCCCATTGCTCGAGATTTTGTGAGAAAATTCAAGTACTTTAGCGTCACCACAACCTATAAAACTGCAACAATTTAATTTAACCGCTAGAAGCTGAACTATTTGTAGAATCTCTCCTTTCACAGAGCAACATCCAACAAAATGGAAAAGCACCCCATTGTGTATAGTCTGTCTTCCTTACCCTTTCCGATCACATTCCCTCTCCCCTTGGCACATCAGTGTCACTGATACCACTGTTTAAGGAACCAACACCAATCAGGCTGCTACATGATAATGACTTGTAAATTCAAACAGGAGCTGGCATACCGTTTTCCACAGGTAAGCAGAGGAGAATAACATAAACAACAGTGCAACTTTTGTTTGTACTTATTGAATGCACTGTGTTGCATAAAGGAGGGGAAGTAGTGCGCGCCTCTGCCTCAGTGACATTCCTGCTTCTAGGAACATTAGTAAAAGATAACAGTCAGTACAACTTAGAAATTCAGTCCAAGGACATACTACTTGTAGAAAAACTTGTCCAGAATGCAATAGCCACACACTGAGTAATACCTAACAAAAGTGAACCACATATAACACACATATATGTATAATATATATTGAGCTGAGTAATTAAGCAAGTTCCTGCTAAAACATATTAAACATAACTGTCTTATCTAAGGAAAGGAGGGTTCTTTGTAAAGTGCATGTATTGAAGTCTGATATTCTATAGACAAAAAGCAATTCAATCTTTATTAAAATCTTTCTGCAGTAATAGGAAGAGTAGATTTTACTTATAATCTCAAAAATATTTATTAATGTTCTTTTTTTTTTAAAATTGTTCCTCTCGCATACAATCCAACTCCCCTCTGATTTACCAAAATTATTCCTAAACCTCAGCGGTGCAGAACTCCAACTACCTTTCTTCTCCATATCTACACTTCTTATTTAATCTACTCACTTTCACCCTAATTCCCATCATTCCAAGAGTAAATTAAAAAAAGTCTGAGCCTTTTTACTATGCAGCTTCATCCACTAAACAAATCTATATTAAACAATTCAGGAGCTCATAAGACAAAACATATTTTTTCTGTGTGTGTGTGTGTGTGTGTGTGTGTGTGTGTGTGTTTTGCATTCAAAATGTTTTGCATTTGTCCTAATTATAGTGTGAATAAATATTTATTACAGAATATCACACTGTTTTTTTTTTAACAAGTTAAGTATGTATTATGCACAAGTTATTTAATTTTTGTGTGCCGGACAATTTCATGGTGCTTTTTATAAAGAAGAGACTATAACGTCATATTCATTCCCCTTTATTTTAGTATTTTCTTTAAGATTTTTAAACTGTTGTGTGAGAGCCTGTGTGGTAGAGTGCAGAGAACTAATGCCTTTATGTCTAAGAGAAATTTGAGATCTGAGATAATTACTGAATTGACTTCCTTAAACTCATTATCTTACTTGGTAGAAGTTAATGTTTCCTAACAATATTAATTGAACTAAAATGTATGTTTAAAAATTATTTGAAAGCATCATATTTCCAGTCAATGGCATTATCATGATGAGTATAAATGCAAAAGCAATAGTAATCATCATTTTTTCCAGGATTATTATTAAATTAAATAATTTATGGTTGATGATTAACGGTGCTAATTAAGTCCACTTTGAGATTTATTTCAATAATTATTTACTGCTTCTGAGTAATTAATTAGAGTAATCGCTTCTCACTTTACAATGCCTGCCTCATACAAAGCAGTTAATATTGAATGACTATTGAATGTATATATATATATATATATATATATATATATATATATATATATATAGCTTTGTAGTTCAGGCTGGCCCTGAGCTCAGCCTCAGACTCACATCATAGCAATCCTTCTGCCTGTGCCTCCCGAGTGCTGGGATTACAGGCATGAGCCACGATGTCTGGCATTGTGGTATGCGGTACTGATTGCTGCTGAGTGTGAGTTTCCACACCTAGTATTGTATATGGTTTACCGGGGATCGAACCTGGACCCTTGCGTTTGCAAAACGGTGCTGGAACCACCGAGGTAAATCCCTGGCCAGACTACTGAATATTTTAGGAATCATTATTGTTTGGAAAAATTCATTTGCTGGCTGAACTTTTTTCTTTCTTCCTTCTTTCCTCCCATGTATACATTTGTCTACTAGTTTTCTAATATAAACCTTTAAAATTCAATTTTAATCTAATTTATGAATATTTCCATTACTAAATATGGGCTAGAATTACTTAACATAAAGTCTAATTTAACGTTTACTTTTCTTCCGATTTTATTTTTTCAATTCATTTAAATTTTAAACACAATAGACAGTATTTGACATAGTAATTTAAATGGCCCAGCCTCATATCCTTAGTTTCCACATTTCACCCACTTGCATTCATGTAACCACAGAGCTGCAATAATTTAGTCAAACAATAGCTTCTGCACTCAACTCATTTAGTACTCTCTGTCTCATATTAAATAAGACTCAGATTATTAGAAAATTGTATATTAGCTGAGTAGAGAAGAAACTCGGGTAATAGAATTTTTTATGCAAGCAGGCAAAAATAACTGTTCTCGAGTTTTATAGCTGTCTGTAGTGTTATGAAATCTACAGACTCAGCCTTGTTTTACATCTCACTCTTAAAAATGAAAACACTATATTTTTCTTCAATAATGGTAATCTTATTAGCACATTTGTATATGATCTATCATCTATGTTGTTCACTATTGTGATTAAAAAAAAACAAAGCCACAGAAACAATACTCTTGTATTTTTGCATAAATTTTACTTTGAGGAAAGCATTGATGATTGAATTACAACAAATAATAGTCTTCAGAATGCAAATAATGTTTCAAAATTACCTTTATTATATCTAATTATGAAAACCACAGCTTATACCTTTACAAGTATTATTTCCACATTCTGTATCTTAATTTCAAGTAAAACAATGTGTGCATTACTCCAGTATTGAGCAAGTAACCAGTTTTCATTGAAAATTTTTTGCCATTTTAGTAAACCACTGAGAAATGAACGTGTAAAGTTTGCACACATTAAAGTGTATATGGAATACATTTCTGGTGGAAATTATTTTTCTGTGTGCATAAACATGTTTATTTTTCTTGCTATATTTTGCTTTAGATCTAAAAGCTTTGAAGGGCTATATTTTTAAGCATCAATAACAATAATTTAGTATGTGCATCTTAAAATAATTTTAGTATTTCTGAAAGGTTAGGTTTATTCTTTAGTTTTATTTTGTATTGTAGTTTTAGAGATTATTTCAAGGAAGAATATGAAAGTGTTTATTTAGCATGTATGTTTCTTATTTGTATAGCATCTGCATTTCTCATTAGGTTAATTGGTTTTCATATTCTATATTTTTCACATAAATTATAGGCAAGCTACTTCACTCTGGTGGCAATACTATATGTCAGTGCTCTTTTCTTTTCAACTAAACTAAATACAAGGATCCATAGGACTACATTTACAGAGAGGAAAACCAAAGAGGAGAAATCAAGAAGATGATATGTTTTTAAAAATCATAATCTCAAAAGAAAACTTTTCTATTTGAAAGAATTTCCTTTTGATCAGGTATAGTGTTCACTATTTATTCTCAGTTGACTCTGTTTTGCAAAACACTCAATATTCAGTCCCTAAAACTCTCAATATTTAATTAATTAAACCTTTTCCCACATCAGTTTTTCTTGGCATAATGAACTGTAAGCACTTTCTCTCATAAATTTCCTCAAATTTCTTGTAGTCCTATAATTTTGTAGACTCTTTACTTCAGCCAGTTTGAGCTAGACTGTAAAGTCAAGATCATCTGTATGTCTTCTCTACCTTACCTATGCACCTATCAACTTATAATTACCACAGTTTGAGAAGCATTAATTTGGCACAATTTAAAGTCTTTTTTTGAAAAAATCTCTTTGAATAAAACTTGTACTAAAAATTTAACTTTTACAAGCATATAATAAAGGGCTGGGGATTTAGCTCAGTGGTTCTGGTGCCTGTCTTGCCAGTGCAAGGGCCCAGGTTTGATCCCCGGCAACCACATACAATACTGGGCATGGAGACTCATGCCCAGCAGCAACCAGTACCACATACCACAGTGTCGGGAGTGGTGGTCACGCCTGTAATCCTAGCACTCGGGAGGCAGAGGCAGGAGGATTGCTGTGATGTGAGTTCGAGGCTGAGCTCAGGGCTAGCCTGAACTACAAAGCGAGACCCTGTCTCAAAAGCAAACAAACAAAAAAAACAAAAACAAAACAAAAATCCACAAACAAACAAACAAAAACAAACCACATAATAAAGAGAAGATGTTTGGCTTTATATTTTGGAATAGCATTCATTTTTAAGAATATTCAACTTCATTTGAAAAACATGAATAAGTTTTTGCTCAGAAAATATAAGCAAAACATCTCAATAGATATTGAATACAAATAGTTAATAAGTAGGCCATGTGTGTGTTCAATGTAAAAAACAGAACTCAAAAATACTGAATAAGAGACTGCCCCTGAAAAGAGTAGAAAGGAAAAGATTAAGAAAAGAGAAACTCATATAAATATTTTAATACTGAATTTATTGAGATATCATGAAATTAAGACATCATCTTTGGCCTCTAGAACCACAAGAAGTATTCAAAGTAGTGGCCAGCCTTATTAATACGCCAGACTACTGAAGTACAGATACATTTTTTGGTGGACTCTGTATTCAGAGACATTAAACACATAAGGTACCTATACTAAAAATGCATGCCCAGTTTATAATCATAAGACCTTAATTTTGTTACTTACTGTTGACAAAATAATGGTTCCATGTGTTCTTTTTCCAAGAAATAAATACAACCTGTGGCTCTGCAGTAGGCTAATTGTCAAGCCCTACGAGGCACACACACTCTGTGTCTCTCCTATAAAATACATACGTGTTGGGCTGCTCTAAATTCCTCACTACAGGCACCTTTGTTCAAAACCACAACTTTAGGTAATGTATCAAGAGTTGGGAAACTAAAGAGGCAGAGGGATAAGATCTATGAACTTCAGATATTGTGGCCTTTCCCATCTGTTTGTATCATATCCTAAGTATATTAATAAAGCCCATTTCTTTTCCCTTTGCTTCTCATTATGTGTTTTGAATTTATTTCAAATGTGATTTGAGAAATAAAACAGTGTGCTAGGGTGTATCAGCAACTGGGATGAGAAACAAAATGTCCCAGTACTCTAAACAAAAAGATGGAGCATTTTAGGGATCACTGACATCTATAAAAATTGGACTACAAAGGAAAATGTTCACATTTTTTAACAATTAATTTAAATCTTCTTTCTGTTTCTGACATAAATTGATTTGAGCCTTAATTAACAGAAAAACTGACTCTTTATGGAGGATGATCATAATGCTATCTGGGGATCTTTGCCTCCATAACTCAATGTTTAATAATAACAAACACAAAACTTTGGTTTTAAAAATAGTTTCTTAGAAATAAAATAAAATGGTCCAAGATGTCACCCTCACCTTAATGACAATGAGAAAAACTGCTACTGAATATGGCTACATTGTTCTTTGGTGATTGCCCTTTAGTGAAATATTAAATTATTCTTCTTATATGTACAGCATACATTTGAAACATCTTTACTATTAAGCCCAATGAAAACATTTAAAAGTCGTACATTCTTTCATTGAATAGAATTTTTAGAATGATATGAAACCTAACACACTAAACATGCACAACATATGCATATAAATATGTTATACACTTCTGGAATTCTGCATACTAATAAATATCTATAAGTGAAAGGACATCACTTGGGGCTACTTCTTGTAATTAGAGTCCAGAAGTAACTAGTATCGATGTCTCAATAAATTTAGCATTAAAACATATATTTAAGTTTTTCTCTTCCTGATATATACGTATTTTTGTTGGGCTCTCTTTCTGATATGTGTGTGAGTATGCATGCCTGCATGTGTGTTCATTGTTACTTATTTGTTTCATCATCAGCACAAAAAGGGGGAGGAAAACTGATTTAAAAAGGACATTCTAACAAGTAATCTACATCAAACTACACAAGATGATCAAATACTGAGAAATCAAATACTGAGAAATGATTGAATTCAAAATGTTCCATGACTTCCACCAGATTCAGAATTATAACTCAGGCACAAGTTTTCCCTTTGTGCAGATCACTGAGCATCTAGAAAAACTTGTTTTGTCAAACCACAGTTTGCATAATTTATCTAGTCTCGTAGAATTTTCATGAGAGAAAAATGATGTAAAATGTAACAGGTTTAAGAGAGAGAATTGGAATAAAATAACTCTGTTATATCATCATCTAATTGGGTGATGTTTTTGTTTGCTAGTATAAGAGTAAGATGTGAGAGTTCTTGGGAAATTCACTGTGTAGTAATTCTGAGAAGATTGTGGAGAAGAAGCCAGGGCTGAGACTATAATGCCCGGTGGAGGAGAGCCTAGAGTTAAAAGTAAGTTGACTTCAGTATAAATTCTAGCATTTCCAAATATGATGGAAACAGAGCAATCATGAACTGTATGTTCTACTCAATTTAATAGAGAAGCTGCTCTCTTCCTGACATATATCTGTTGATCTCATCCACGTGTTTAGATCTACCTTTGCATTCTTAGATAATCATAACTCTCCTGAGCTGTTGACGTAATCTTTCTTGGTTCTTAATCTATCTGTTCTTTTAACCTACTGATCAGTCTTCAAAATGCATCTAAAGTGACATTTTTGAAATGTAGATGTGCCTCTTAAATAAATTCAATGTTTTCTTATCATATTACATTAGAAGCTGGATTCCTAAGCATGATCTGTAAATGTTGTCCTCTTATCTCTTACCTCAAATTCTATTTTATATCATGTTCTCCCTCACTCTCTGCAAACAGGAGGCAGAGCACTTCTTCAACTTCTTCCACTTTTCTATTTTTCTGTCTATAGTATAATAACCTTTACCATTTAGTCTGTATCTTAAACATTCCAAGTTCTTTAAAATAGAACTTATTTATGCATCAGGTGATCTCTTTTCATTTTCTCAGATAAAAGAGGCAAATCCTCTCTGACTCTGCCTCCCTTAGCAAAGCCTAGATTGGAACCACTTGCTCCATGTACTGTATCATGCACTGCATAAATCAGAAAATTCTGCACTTGACCGTGGAGACAGATTGTCTACATTCTCCCCTAGACTTGAAGTTCTACAAGAGGAAGGACATTAAACACTTTTGTTGATAGTGTTTCTTATTACTTTAGAAGAGTGCTGGTCATACATAATGCTCCAAAATAACTTGTTGAATAAATCCATAAATGAGTTCAGAAAGAGCCTGAAGTTTCTGTTGGACTTCTAATTCCATATACAGGAGTGTCAAAGCAGGCTTCTCTGAGTTGGTGGTTGATGGATTACAACTAATTCATTAGAAACTTTTGAAAATTAAACTTAAGAGATAACATTAAAAGCTACCCCAGTTTGTTTGTTTGTTTGTTTTTGAGACAGGGTCTCGCTTTGTAGTTCAGGCTGGTCATGAACTCAGCCTCAAACTCACATTGCAACAATCCACCTGCCTCTGCCTCCCAAGTGCTGGGATTACAGGCGTGAGCCACCACTCCTGGCACTGTGGTATGTGGTACTGATTGCTGGTGAGTGTGAGTCTCCATGCCCAGTATTGTATGTAGTTATCAGGGATCGAACCCAGGCCCTTTCACTTACAAGGCAGGTGCTGGAACCACTGAGGTAAATACCTGGCCAAGCTACCCCAATTTTTAAATGCTTGAATCAAAATAATCTGTGTGCATGACAGCAAACACAAAGTATACTTGAGCCTATAATAAAAAGCAATTGACACTCAGCCATACTTTTGCACCACTGATCCACCTCCCCAAAGTGCTAATTTTCAGTATGCCTACTTGGAGTGCTCCTAGTAATAGCTTTCAGGAATTCACGACATACTTAAATAACATAAATTGATCCATTTTTCTAACTCTTTATATCAAGTGCTCACAATCCTACACTGAAGAGTTTGTGCCACTGTCAAGAGTTTTAAACTGTACCTCACAGTACCTGCAATTACATCAGAGTTCTTAACAGATTATTCATTTTCAAAACATTAAAGTTTATGAAGAAAGGACAAGGTGAGGTAATGCTGCTCAGCCAATGGCAGCCTGGAAGCAGAGAGCACAAGGAGGTGGGGTTAATGACTTAATAATGTTTGTGTAGCATTTTTTTTACAATTTAGAATTATGAACATCCTTGAACCATATCACTCAGATATCATTATTCATTATACTGAATGATAAAAATAAATAATAAAAATATGTCATCACAAACAAAAAATTGTAAGTCACATGTAAGGAGTGACCACATAAAAGAGAAGTGCTTCTATTTTAAAAAGGCGCTTGCAGTTGCATGTTAAAAACTAAAACATAATGCTAATTTGTTTTAACACAGGAAAGATGTACATGTTTAAAATGTGTCAAAATCTACACATACATAAGTGAAGGTAAAATTTAGACATATGGGCTGTTAGATTTGGGTTATTGTAGAGATTGAAGTAAAATGTTTTTGAAGTACAATTCTATTTCAAGTCATTTAATTTGTCTAGTGAAATTGTGAAAGTCATAATAAAATTAAAATATTTTCCTGGAAACACATTTCACACAAATATAAATTTAAATGATTAATTGTTATTCTCAGCAAATATGATGTTCCCAGAAATGCATATCATCAAAGTAATTTATCAGATCTCATATGGAGATTGGTGACACGATGATGGACCTTGATATATGAAGCCATCATTTACTTGTTGTAGTGGTAGCTTGTGAATTCTACTGAGAAATATAGCCTCAGATTTTCTGAGCAGTTGACAAAAACTACAGAATGGATTTTTACATTTTACAGTTTTCAGACTTTTCATATCAACTACTCATGCTTTGGCAATGAAAATTTCACATCATTTGGTAAGAATTTCTGTTTACACATGACATACCATGCAGTTACCCCTACAGTCCTTAACAGATTATGCACTGGGTCAATCAATATGTACCATGTTGCTCTGTGTTAGATCTTGCTGGGTATATACTCTTGTGTATGTTCATGGGCCTTTTGCAGCTGCTCTTTCTTGGTAGCATGTTAGATGCTTGATAATGTAGATAACGTAGCAGTAACTTGAGAAGTACACTGCATTAAATTTTTAGATATTCAAGTAGATACAGACAGGAAACATATTCAAAGAAAAGAAAAACCTAAATACCTTCTCTGAGATTGCAGCCAGCCTTTGACAGAAATAGTGAGGATCAGAAGCCAGACTTCGATGTTCCAGAGATATTGCTTGTCGTTTACACTAAACTGTTATGTCAGATATTGCCAGAAAATGGTCATGATACCTATGTCAGAAATGGCTGTTTGACATAATTCAGGCTGAGGCCCAGGAGCTAATAAGGACATTTTAATTTATGTCAACTACTCCCCTAGAATATTTTGAGAACATATAATACCTATAAAAAAGTATTACCATTAAGAATAAAGAAGCCTATACTTTGTCCTATTCTGCTCTTCCAGTCACTATCATTTTCTTATCCTGAAACATGTTTCACATTATAAAAATATTTGTTGCATAAGTGAATAATGATATTTAAAAATTAATAAAGTAATAGGATGGCCTCTGATTGTTGCTGTTCCAATGTCATATAGATTTAATAATTCTTCATAATAAAACTTTGGCAGCTAATTTTTCTTAAATACTATATGTCAACGATTTTACAGAATTCCTTTATATACTTTTCTTCTGTATTAAATTAAATATAAACTAAAGCAAAAATAATTTTATAAATAGTAATTTCAACAACATTTCTTTATTGCCTTCAATATAAAATTTTTT
>PVIR01020294.1:0-30848 GCA_004026965.1 Petromus typicus
TGGTTTTAGTCTGGCTTTTCTGCTGAGATCAGACATAAATAGTGTTAGTACTCAGAGGACTTCAATGCCCCAGACCCCAGTCTCTATTGTTTCAGACATGTAGGACTCAGAAAAGCCAGTTGTAAGTTTCAGTATTGACTGGTGTTATTTTTAACTCCTTGGAATGACCTCTCTGAAACTGCTCAGCTTGTTCATCAAACAAGTTGACAAATACAATAGACACTTGCTTCCCATACTGCATCTGTATCATGCCTTGATGGGGCCAATTTTACCCGTCAGCCCTCTGCCATGCAGCCTCTCTCCAGAATCATTCTGTCCTGGTACATTTGCTGTTCCCTAGAATCTCACTCCTGGGCTCTGCTTTTCTGCTAATTTCATATATTCTGCTTCATCTATTCCAGCTCAAAGACTTGCCAAGTGGAGGATGCTCAAATAATTTATCACTTAAATCAGGACACATTTTAGAATCATAGGGACTGATAAGAATATTTTTATAATGATAACAGGATAAACTGGAGCTTTTCTGGACAAATGTGAATATGTGGTCTATTTTGCATATGAAATGGCAGAATTGAAATGTGGTCCAATTGCTCACCTTTTTTTTTTATATCCAAAATATTGACCTTATACCCTTGTATCCCTGTCCTCATTCCCTCCCCTTTGGGCTCTGGCCAACTAGGATGAGAGGAAAGTGATGTCATGCCCACTCCAGAATGGTCCTCAAGGGCAAATATATGCTCCTGCTTGTTTTCACAGGTGCCTTTGCTGGTGCATGCAGGTGAGCATTCTTATGAAGACAGACCTAGCCTATCCTATGGGAACGATACAAGGAACATACAGAGAATGAGACACTCAGCTAACTCAGTCTGAACACAGAGACATGACAAAGCCCAGCTAAGAACAGATCTTTCAAAGAAAGTCAAATATATACTCTTACTCTATAGAATTATGAATTGAATATGGAATTCTTGTGTTGAGTTAAAATTAGTTGAAGGCGAATTATTAAGCAACAATTACTGTGGCTGTTGATGTGTCACCTACAAAGTCATTATTTGAGATTATGATTCTCAAATGAAAGGTCTTTATCTGAAGGTGCCATAAGGACTCAAATGCATTAAACTCAAGATAAAATGGTAAATGTTTCCAAAAATTGAATGTTTTAATTTTATTCTTTTTCTTAGAAATCTGGCTTTGCAAGTTAAAAACACCAGTCATACTAAATTTTCACTCTTTCGAGCTTGTTATTTGAGGACTACTCTTACTATGCTTATTCCTTACATTATTTTTGTAAGAAGTTTTCTTCTGTCCATGGACTGGACTCACTTTGGCTGGACCTTCTCAATCCATGTCCTGGCAGGAGAATGAATCTGCAATATCTTAATGCACCCTCTGAATGGTATACATTAATTTATCTTGTATACCTCGAGAATTGGAAAATTGAGAGAGTGTCATTCAAAACATTCTCTAGCATTCAATTCCCCTGAAAAACCAAGGCTTAAAAGAATTTCCAGTCCGTGTTAATTTTTTACCCAGACTATATCAATATGGCTGTGATTGTTCAACCTTTTGACTCCTTTTCTTCTACATGATTCTCCATGAAAGTAAAGATTTGGTTTAGCCTTTGCTATAGCTTTTCACCTATGGGTCAGTTGTCGTTATGAAAACTTTAAGTACAAGTTCCTTTCTTTGACAAGGGTGTTAGTAAAATTAACATAATAGCATAAGTTTTATGCTACTGTGAGATTCTTATGCCTATCTGACTAAATGTATAAGTAATAACACCTAAAACTTTGCTTCTGTCATTTATAGTATTTCTAATGGCTACAGATCATTGCCTGATAAGCTAGGTGGATCACCTCATAATTTTAAAGAGAGTTGAAAGTAAACAGAACAGTCACACCATGGGTCAGTTGGACTTCGATCAAAACACATTGCAGATCCAGAAAGGAAACTTCTAATCCAAAGGCTTGACATCTAATCCAAAAGTGTTCAATTCGAACACCTTCAAATATACCTTCATTGAAATGCTTTCTAAGGTGAACACTGTGAGCGTTACTGGTATTTCAGCAGCCACAACATTTTCTACCAACTGCTTTAACTTGCCAAGGTTTCCTCTGTAATTTAATCAGGGCATCAATCAGCAAGGCTGGGTCATACAAGTTAATATTTATTTACAGCTTAGATACAGTTGAATGAGTCTTGGTTTAACGGGAGGCAAAATGTTAGTTCTTCATGACATTTAACAGTTCCTGGAGTCATTATTTTGACAGCATCTATTTGACCTGTGAAATTTCTTGCCTATGGAAATAATCTTTGGGCAAAATTTGCTTATATAAAAACTCAAGAATGAAAATGACCTCAGAGGTCCATTTTAATCATATGGGCTTCTGAGTGAGATGATGACATGGATATATTTCATCACCTGATGTTCATAAAAATAACAAAAAACACAAAAACAAAGGCACAACATTCTTTAAGCCTAAAAACCATGCACTTTGTCATCAAAGCCTCAAGGTTTCAAGCAGTATCTTCTACATATACTATAGGCCAAACTTGTGGGAGGAATGCATGAAGGTTTAGCTTTCTGTTTGTGTTTTCATACTGTTCTGTTTTTAATATTAAGTACATAAAGAAAAGATCAAAGAAAATCTAGGATTTATGGGGCTAGTTTTCATTAAAAGGCCATCATTGCAGCAAGTGTTTCTTTTTTCTTTTTTCTAAAACTATGGCTGAAACAATAATAGAACACACGATGGGTCACCCTAGGGACCTACGGGAAGATTCTAGAGGAATGCAGATCCTCAGCAGCAGCCCACTCTCTTCAAGTGAGGGACTAACGGAAACACAAAGCTCATGCGGCCTAAGACACAATGAAGGGAAAGCCCAGGCATTTATTCCAGTTTCCAGGGGAGTTCACTGTTTCTTTTTCTTCTTGTTGTCAAAATTGTAAGATCACTGAAGTATGTTTAAAGTCAAAAGAAGAAAGAAGAAAGAATTTTTATAAATCTGGCAAAACCTCTCCCAAGAAAGGAAAATAAACTTAGAAAATTACTAAAGAATATTTCTAAAATTTTCAAAACAATTTACCATCAAGTGATTCACTACTACTTATGAAGTTAAGAACAAGCAGTAGTAAAGAGAATTCCAAAAACAATGCAGAGCAGAATATAGGGTTTCTTAAGAAAAGACTCAGAATGTAAACTGTACTCAGGGAAGGCAGTGAAAGCTAAAGACTGTTTCCATAAACATTAATCAAATGTTTTGTTAACCTAATATATCAGTTACATGTGCTTAAGTGTTTTTTTTATTTTTTTTATTTTTGCTAATGCAGTAAACACCACCTGTGGTTTACCTTTCCAGAAGCATTTTCTGTGAAGGCCACGGGCAGCTGCTCAGCTGACGAGATAAGGACAGTGTGTTAGTTTCACGAACAGCAGTAGCATAAGCTGGTTCAGGGCGATTACATGGAGCATTGCTCCCTCTGATCTGCTTCATTCTTGTCTCACAAGTTGAAAAACAGACAAGAAAGTGAAATACTACTTGGTTGAGTCTTTGGGTATGAATCTGTTACCTTTATATCTCTCTATATAGATATAGCAGATGGTAGGTAGATGATAGATAGGTAGATAGATAGGTAGATAGATAGATAGATAGATAGATAGATAGATAGATAGATCCAGTGACTTGTTTTGCATCTTGTGCAGAAACTGAATAAGTGCCTAAGACACAATATGTCAGATTGCAAACAGATCTTGATGTCTGATAGCAATGGCAAGACACATGCAATGAAGTTATCGTGGAAGTAAAATATCTGCAAGCAGGCCAGCTGGTGTTCTTTGGAAATGCCCCAACTATGCAGTGCTGAGTAGTAGATATAAGTGTCACACAGGGACCTGGAGAAAGAAGACAATAGCTCAACAGCTGCAACCACTTTCAGGCCATCCAGAGGAAGATGAGATGCGACCATTTGCAGAGTGTCGTGTGAAACACTTACTTCTTCACAGAGAGTCAAAAGAATCATAATTATGATCGACTGTAGGAACCAGCCTATGAGTTTATGCCCAACTGAGGGTCAATAAGGATGAAAGACAAAAGACACAAAGCTCATTTGGAAAGAGGGGACCTGGGGGCTCTTTCCCTGTAACAGACAAAGAGCCCTGAGTGCCTGGCTTGCTTCTCTTTTATTCACTTAGATAGGGGGACAAACAATTAGATTAACAGAAGATCCATCTGCCTCTTGTTATCTACAGCGGAGACCCAGGTAAGCATACAGATCTCAGCTGTACTGACTGTTCTCTGGAATTGCAGTCGCTACTATGCCAGCATGCTGTCAAAGGGGGCACAGACTATTTTTCTCTTTTGGCAGCAGAGAAGGGTAATTGGGCCTCTACCCTCATTCTCTGATCCCTTACAATTCTCTTCCATGTAGCAATAGAAAATCATTATCAGAGGAAGATCTCCAAGGAAGCTAAAATCGTAAGTAAGTTATTTTATAATATTAATTACTGAGGTAAAAATAAAACATGAATGGCATGTCCATGTGAGAGAAGGGCAAAGAATGCATCAGCTAAGCCTTAAAATAGATGTGTTAAAAGACTCAAATATATGTTTAAGAGAAAAAGCAGAAGGTGGAAAACATAAGTTTGGATAATTAACTATAAAAGTAAGTTGATTAAAATTACCCTGAAGTAAAGATATAAAAGTCAGAGGTGGGCTGGGGATTTAGCTCAGTGGTTCTGGCCTTGCAACTGCAAAGGTGGGAGTTTGATCCCCAGTAACCACATACAACATGTGGAGGCATGGAGATTCACATCCACCAGCAATCAGAACCACATACCACAGTGCTGGGTGTGGGGGTTTAAACCTGTAATCCCAGCAATTGGGAAGCAGAGGCAGGAGGATTGCTATGAGTTCAACTCTGAGGTCAGCACCAGCCGGGACTACAAAAGTGAGATTCTGTCTCAAAAAAAAAAAAAAAAAAAAAAAGTCAGAGTGTTATGTTTTTGAGTTTTTTTTCAAAATCAGAAAATTTGTGTTTAGTAAGAGTTAGTCAATTAGGAAATACTATGAATCTGAAGTTTAAGACATTGAGTAATCTTTGAGGTAAACAGAAAATAGTTAAAATAGGAAAATCTTGCCATAGAAATACTGAGTGAAAAAGTATTGGCAACCAACTATAGAGTTAAACATCTAATACAAAAATAAATGTGAGAATTAAAGATACATAGTAATAAATGTATTTCAAATTCATAGCTCAAAAGGAAAATACAGAAATAATTAATTCCATAAGCAAAATTTGGTATGAAAATTAAGTCTAGGAAATCTTTATATATTGCACTACAAAAGTTATATTTAATTTAAGATGTTCATATTCAATATTTATTTATCAGTTAATAGACATTTGGATTCTGTCCACTTTTCATTACCATAGATAATGCTTTCGTGGCAATTTGAATACAGAATTTTGTGTGGACATATACTTTCAAACTCTTGGTGCTGGGGTTGGAGCTTGCTGGCCTCCAGGCCCACAATAGAAGAGCACCCAGGGACTGAGTTTAGCAGTGGGTGGCTCTGGAAACAGCGACTGCACCACTGAATCGCACCAGGGTTGGAGCTTGTTGGCCTCCAGGCCCATGCCAGAAGAGCACCCAGGGACTGAGCTTAGCAGCAGGCAGCTCTGGAAATGGCAACTGTGCCACTGAATCTGCACTAGGGCTGGAGCTTACTGACCTCCAGGCCCACGCCGGAAGAGTACCTAGGGACTGAGTTTAGCAGCAGGCAGCTTTGGAATTGGTGACTGCGTCATTAAATCCGCACCAGGGTTGGAGATTGCTGGCCCCCAGGGCCATGCCAGAAGTGAGCCTAGGAACTGAGTTTAGCAGTGGGCGGCTCTGGAAACAGTGTCTGTGCCATCAAATCCGCGCCAGGGTTGGAGCTTGCTGGCCTCCAGGCCCACACTGGAAGAACATCCAGAGACTGAGTTTAGCAGGTCAGATTCTGACTTTCTCCACATCAACTGATGAAGCACATCCAGTGACCTGGGATTGGTGAGTAGGTGGGCCTGTTGGAACATCAGCCAGTATCATTGCAGCTGCAGAGGGCCTAAAGCCTACTGGCCTCCAGGCCGACTGCACAAGTGAGCTCACAGACTCTGCATTGGTGAGCAGGCAGGCCCATTAGAACCTCAGGCAGTACCACTGCAGCAGTACAGGAGCCAGAGCCTTCCTGCCTCTAAAGCAGACAGGAGAAGGTGTTCTGACTGTATTGATTGAGTGCCTAATATGGTGTGCCAGAACAAGGGGTTTTTCTTTAGGTCTCAATACAGACTGTAAAAAACAACCCAGGAAACATTGATATTTTAAGGGTCCTAAATATTAGGAGGAAAGAGACTTGCAACAAACATCGCCAGAAAACATGGCAGGTACAAAGCCAAAAACAACAGCAAGGACAAAAACTCAGAGATGAGGAAACACTCAAAGTTTCAGATACAAAGATCCTCACCTCAATGTAACACAGGTAGAAGGGAAATAGAGAAGTTTGAAGGCCAGTCTCCAGGGTCCTCAGAAATAGTAACCAAAGCAGATCTAGTAAAATGGAAATCAGAACTGATCTCTGAGATGAAAGCAGAGATATTGGACACTGCCAATATGATGATTAATAAAGCTAAAGAGGACATCATGGAATTGATAGAATCCAAGACAGCAAAAGCAATGGAACCTTTGAAACACCTACAAGCAGAAGCCCAGGAAATTAAGAAAGAAAATAGAATGAATTTGGCAGAAGACCGAATTTCAGATCTAGAAGACAGGATCTCAACCAATGAACTGGAAAGGCATAATCCATGGAAAAAAGCAAGCGATAATGAAAAGTCAATCCAACAGCTCCTAGATGAATCAAAGAATAATAACATAAGATTGACTGGAGTCACTGAGGAAGCAGGAGACAATACTAAAGATATCAAAAAGCTATTCACAGAGATAATGGCAGAAAACTTCATAGAAAAAGGTAAAGAATTGGACATACAAATATATGAAGCATACAGAATGCCACATTCCCGTGACATGAAAAAATCTACACCTAGGCATATAATTATAAAAGTTCCAGATATCCAAAAAAGGAATGAAATACTGAAAGCAGCCAGAGAAAAGAAAACAGTTACATCCCAAGAGAAGCCATCAGGATTACAGCAGACTTCTCAACTCAAACACTCAATGCAAGAAGAGCCTGGAGTGAAGTCTTTCAAGCCCTAAAGGAAAACAACTTCCACCCAGACTAATGTATCCTGCAAAACTATCCTTCAAAATTGATGGGGAAATAAGATACTTTTATGACAAAGAACACCTGAAAAACTTCACAAATATGAAACCTGTGCTCCAAAACATTCTAAAGAATATCTTGGAGAAAAGTAAGGAAAGTTACAAATCCGTTAGACCTAACTGAGGCAACCCTTGGGACCAAAAAACAAATTGATGGGAAAAGGGCAAAAGTAGAATAACACAGTCAAGAACAAGAAAACATGGCAGCACTAAATTTACCTATATCAGTCATAACCATTAATATCAGTGGATTCAACGCGCCAATTAAGAGATACACACTGGTAGAGTGGATCAAGAAACAAGATCCTACAATCTGCTGCATACAAGAAACACACCTAATTCAGAAAGAAACCCATGGACTGAAAGAAAAGGGATGGAAAACAATATTCCATGCGACAGGAAACAGCAAGAAAGGAGGAGTGGCGATTTTATTTGCAGACAGAAGAGACTTCAAGCCAAAACTGATAAAGAGAAATAAAGATGGACACTATCTTATAGTTCAGGGAAAAATCCAAGACACAGAAATCACAATCTTAAATATCTATGCTCCAAATTCTAATGCACCCAACTATATAAAGCAAACATTAATGGACTTGAAAAACCAGATAAACTCCAGTACCATAATAGTAGGGGATCTCAATACCCCACTGTCACAAAGAGACAGATCGACTGGACAAAAAGTTAATAAGGAAATCCTTGAGCTCAATGAGACTCTTCAGCAAATGGACTTAATAGATGCCTACAGAGTATTTCACACCACAAAGTCATTTGCATTCTTCTCATCTGCTCATGGATCATTCTCCAAAATAGAACATGTGATCACTCATAGAACAGGTTTAAGCAAATATAAAGAGATTGAAGTTATCCCTTGTATACTGTCAGACCATAGTGCCCTGAAATTACAGCAGAATAGCAAAGGAAAGCCCAGGATCTTCACAAACACATGGAAACTGAACAACACTCTGCTGACCAACCAATGGGTCACAGAAGAAATTAGAGAAGTAATTAAACAGTTCTTACAACTAAACAATAATCCCAATACAACATATAGAAATTTATGGGACACAATGAAAGCAGTTCTACAAGAAAAATTCATAGCAGTGAAATCCTACATCCAGAAAATGGAGCAAGCTCAAATAAACAGTTTAATGCTGAACCTCAAGCAACTAGAAAGAAAAGAGCAAAACAAACCCAAAGCTCGCACTAGGCAAGAAATTATAAGGATCAGGGCAGAAATTAATGCAATAAAAACCAAGAGAACGGTTCAAAAAATCAATGAATCAAAAAGTTGGGATAAATAAAATTGATAGACCCTTAGCCAACCTCATTAAACAAAGGAAGGAAAAGGCACATATCTATGCTATTAGGAGAGAGAACAGAGAAATTACTACCAACCCAGAGGAAGTCCAGAGGATAATAAACACCTACTTTGAAAATTTAAACTTCAATAAAATGGAAAATGTAGAAGAAATGGATAGATTTCTAGACACATATGAACTCCCAAAGCTGAATAAAGAAGATATAGAAATGTTAAATGCCCCAATAACAATCTGTGAAATACGAAAATGTAATTAAAAACTTGCCAACAAAGAAAAGCCCTGGACCTGACGATTTTACTGCTGAATTCTATAAAACTTTTAAAGAAGAGTTAGTGCCTCTACTTCTGAAACTCTTCAATGAAATTGAAAGGGAAGCAGTACTCCCAAACTCATTCCTGGAAGCAACAATTACTCTGATTCGAAAAGCAGAGAAAGACCCAACCAAAACAGAGAACTACAGGCCAATATCTCTAATGAATATTGATGCCAAAATCCTCAGTAAGATACTGGCAAACAGAATACAGAGAATTATCAAAAAGGTTATACACCCTGACCAAGTTGGATTCATCCCAGGGATGCAAGGATGGTTCAACACACGTAAATCAATAAATGTTATACACTATATTAACAAATTTAAGGACAAAAATCATATGGTCATCTCAACTGATGCAGAAAAAGCATTTGACAAAGTACAACACGCATTTATGTTCAAAACCCTACAGAAGTTTGGAATAGATGGTTTGTATCTCAAGCTAATAAAAGTTATCTATGAGAAACCTTCAGCCAGTATCATACTAAATGGTCAAAAATTGAAACCTTTCAAACTAAAATCAGGAACAAGACAAGGATGTCCTCTCTCACCACTTCTATTCATTATAGTTCTGGTAATATTAGCCACAGCAATTAGGCAAGAGAAAGAAATAAAAGGAATAAAGATTGGAAAAGAAGAAGTTAAATTGTCATTATTTGCCGATGACATGATACTCTATCTAGAGGATCCTAAAAACTCAATTAAAAAACTGCTGGATCTAATAGCCAATTTTAGCTGCATAGCTGGTTATAAGGTCAACGTTCAAAAATTAATAGGCTTCATATACACAAACAGAAGACCCACTGAGACAGAAACTGGGGAGTCAGTCCCTTTCACAATAGCACACAAAAAAAAACCCACAGAATATCTAAGAATAAATCTAACAAAGGAGGTGAAAGACCTCTACTCTGAAAACTATAGCACTCTGAAAAAGGAGATAGAAAATCATATCAAAAAATGGAAAGATACCTTGCTCCTGGGTAGGAAGAACCAAAATTATCAAAATGGCTATACTCCCAAAACTACTCTACACATTCAAAGCAATCCCGATTTAAATCCCAACAGCATATTTCACAGATCTAGAGAAAACAATCCAAACTTTCATCTGGAACCACAAAAGACCTAGAATAGCCAAAGCAATTCTAAGCAACAGGGACATGGTGGGGGTATTAAAACTCTGAACCTGAAACTACACTATAAAGCTACTGTGATAAAAACTGCATGGTACTGGCGAAGTAACAGACCTGAGGATCAATGGAGTAGACTAGGAGATCCAGAAACTACTCCAGATACACTGAGCCACCTCAACTTTGACAAAGGAGCCAAAAATCCTTAATGGAGGAAAGGTAGCCTCTTTAACAAACGGTGCTGGAAAAACTGGGCTTTAACTTGCCAAAGACTAAAACTAGATCTAACTCTTTCACCGTGTACCAAGCTAAAATCAGTGGTAAGAGACCTTAACGTTAAAACAGACACTCTAAACCTACTGCAAAACAGGTTAGGTAAAACTCTTGAAGACAATGGCTTAGGGAAAGACTTCATGAACAAAACTTCTATAGTACAGCAATTATTGGAAGAAATCAACAACTGGGACCTCATTCTTTTAAAAAGCTTCTGCACAGCAAAAGAAACCACCAACAGAGCAAAAAGGCAACCAACAATGTGGGAAAAAATCTTTACTAGCTGTTCTTCGGACAAAGGGCTACTATCTAGACTATATAAAGAGCTCAAAAAAATCAGCCCACCCAAATTGAAAGACCCAATTCAAAACTGGGCATCTAAAATGAACAGATATTTTTCAGAGGAAGAAGTAAGAGCAGCTAAGAAGCATATGAAGAAATGCTCAACATCATTAGTCATTCGAGAGATGCAGATGAAAACAACACTGAGATTTCATCTCACTCCACATAAAATGGCTGCCATTTCAGATTCAGCCAACAGCAAATGTTGGTGAGGTTGCGGAGAAGAAGGAACCCTTCTCCACTGTTGGTGAGAATGTAGACTCATACAACCCCTGTGGAGATCAGTTTGGAGATTCCTCAAGAAGCTAGGATTGGAGGTCCCATTTGACCCAGCCATTGCCCTGCTAGGTATATACACACAAGAATTAAAAGACTCATATCACAGTGACATATATGCACCCATGTATATAAGAGCCTAATTTGTGACTGCTATATCTTGGAAACAACCCAAGTGTCCATCAACTGGAGACTGGATAAAAAAGCCGTGGTTCTTCTACAGAATGGAGTATTACTCTGCCATAAAAATGTTAAGTTTGAATCATTTATACTTATATGGACATACCTTGAAGCTATCCTCATAAGTGAAATAAATAGGTCACAGATAGGTACATATCGCATCTTTTCTCTGGTATGAGAAAATAAAGATGTAAATTAGTCCTCGAATTGTATGTTATATATTGTGAAATAGAAAATGCTCAAAGTAATATAGGATGAAGGGGTAAAATAATGATATTATAACAAAAAAGGAAATACATTTTATGTGTATGGGCGGTGTGGTAGGGTGGGTAGGGCTATGAGAAAAAATGAGAATTAAGTTGTCTTATCCTGGTACAAATCCCCATTATGGAGTGCAATCATGATGCATATATGTAATGTACCAATAAAGAATAAAAATAGAAAAAAATCTCTTGAATATATATGTATATATATGTATATATATGCATATATAGATATAGATATATAAATATATACACACACATACACATACATCAATGTATGGAATTTGTAAGTCACACAGTTAAGTCTACAATCAACATTTTGAGGAAATATCAAATACTTTCACATGGTTATGGCATTTTACAATCTTGGTATGATAATTCCAACTTCTCCACATCCTTTCCTATCATTATCATTTGTTTATAGCTCTACTAATAGCTATAAAGTAGTATTTCAACATGTTTTCTATTTCCAGATATAGTGATATCGAGTATCTTTGGTATGATTATTTACCTTTCACAGAAATATCTATTCAAATCTTTTGATCACTTTTACACTTGCTTTTTTATTTTCAAGATAAATAGCTATTTTCAAAGTCCAGAAATAAGTCATTTGGAGATATAATATAGTTACTTGATTTCTTCTGGCATATCTTATGTTTTCCCTTTCCTGTGGTGTTCTGTGAAGCATAAAATATTGTAGTATTTAAGCAATGATTTTTTTGTTACTGGGTTTTTGAAGTCATATATTTGAAATCATCCTTTAATCCAGTGTAACAAAAATGAGTTTAAATCTGTTTTTTAAGGCCTTTATAGTTTTTATTGTAACTTTTTATCAATAAAACACTAAGTTTTAGGGATGCTGTGACGTAGGGATTTAACCTCATTTTTGCATATTCATGTCTGATTGATTCATACCATTTTTGAAAAAGTGCTCTTTCCCCATTAAAATTTCTGAACCCTTTGTTAAAGATCAATTGACCTTGAAAGTAAAAATTTTCTTTTTAACTTTAAATTCCACATTGTTGATCTCTGTGTCTGTTCTCATGCCAACACTCTATTGTTCTAATTACTATAGCTTTTAATAAACTTAATCATGGGAACTGCAGGTCCACCAGGTTTTTCTTCTTCACCATGGTTATTTTGGCTGATATTAGGCAATTTCATTTTGTTATAAATTTTAGGATCAGCTTGCTAATTTTTTTCCAAAATAATAAAAAGAAAATCATTACTGTTTTGTGTGGAGTATAATGAAACTATAGATTGATTTAAGAAGTATTGTCATCTTAACAGTATAGTCTTATGAATTATGAACATGAGGTATTTTTGATCTCCTGATATTCTCTTTAATTTCATACAACAATGTTACGCTGTTTTCACTGTATAAGATCTACAAGTTGAACAGATATTCATATTCTAATTCCCAGAGCCTGCAAATGTTACGCTATAATGGCAAGAATGGCCTCACAGATGTTTAAAAATAAAGCTATTGGCTTAGAATAGCATTAGCTTTTATGGATGAACATCACAGAGTTGAAACAGTGAACATAACAGTAACTGGAACCTCAAAGTCAGTTTAACAAAATTGTTGCTAAGTAATGAGGCCCAATTAAAATAGAATCATAAGAAATAAAAATAAATAAATAAAACAAAGCTCTTGAGATGTAGAGGTTATCACCGAAAATAGGTGGGCCCCACACAATCAAAAAGCATCTAAAAGTAAAATAGCAACAATGAGAATCAAGATGTGTCATGTACTGCTACAAACTTTCAATTTTGAATGGGATCATGATGTATTCATGAAATGAACCAATAAATTCAATTTTGAGAAAAAACACAAGTAATGCAGTTACAGAGCAGAAGGAGAGAGGGAGAGAGAAGGACAGAGCAAAAATGGAGGAAGAGAATCTGGAAGATGCTATACTGTTGACTTTGGACAGGGAAGGGACCAAGAGTAAAGGAATGAAGAGCTCTAGACTCTAGAAAGGATAAAGAGTTGGTCCTTTCAGTAGAATATCAGGAAAGAATAAACCCTTATATACCTGTTTTACATTCAGTGAGATGAATTTATGACTTCTAACCGCCTGAAAAATAAGATAATAAATCTGTGTTGTTTTAAACTACTATGCTTGGTGAAGAAGCAATAGAAAAACTAATCCAAATTCAAAAATCCATAAAGCAAAAGTGAAATAATTAACAGAATAAATAATAATATTTGAGGACTTAATACATTATTGATAATAGAATAACTAGGCATAGGGCTGGGGATTTAGCTCAGTGGTTCCAGCACCTATCTTACAAGCACAAGGACCCGGGTTCAATCCCCGGTAACCACATACAATACTGGGTGTGGAGACTCATACCCAGCAGCAATCAGTACCACATACCACAGTGCTGGGTGTGGTGGCTCACGCCCGTAATCCCAGCACTCAGGAGGCAGAGGCAGGAGGATTGCTGTGATGTGAGTTGGAGGCTGAGCTCAGGGCCAGCCTGAACTACAAAGCGAGACCCTGTCTCAAAAAAACCTGAAAAAAATTAAATAAAGAAATGAATAAGTAACTAGGCATAAGGAAAAAATATATAACCTACCAGACCTCACAAATATCTACAGAATACCCAAAATATAATTGTGTCCTATTGATGTGAACATCGTACATCCTGCAGGATTGCATATTAGTGAATAAGACAACACAATAAAATTAAGTGTTAAGGTAGATCAAATATTTTTTCAGCCATAATGAAATTAAATGGAAACTCAACAGAAAGAAATTTGAAAGTCTAAGATGATATGGAAAATAAATACCATACTTCTAAATAACCAATCAGTCAAAATAAAATTATAATGAAAATAAAAATTCTTTTTAATATGAATGAAAATCAAAATATGCATATAAGACTTACAGGACAATTCTGGTGCTACTTAGGAGGAAATTCATAGCTATAAACTAATTGATATAAATACCTTTTAAAAATAAAGATCACAAGGGGCGGGGGAGTTAGCTCAGTGGTTCCAGCGCCTGTCTTGCAAGCACAAGGGCCCACGATCCCCGGTAACCACATACAATACTGGGTGTGGAGACTCACGCCCAGCAGCAACCAGTACCACATACCACAGTGCCGGGCGTGGTGGCTCACGCCTGTAATCCCAGCACTCGGGAGGCAGAGGCAGGAGGATTGCTGTGATGTGAGTTTTAGGCTGAGCTCAGCGCCAGCCTGAACCACAGAGCGAGACCCTGTCTCAAAAAACCTAAAAGTAAATAAATAAATAAATAAATAAATAAATAAATATCTCAAATGATAACCTAAGCTTTCATCTTAAGAAAACATATGAAGCAGAATGAAAGGAAAGAATAAATATTAAATATAAATAAATGTAATAGAGAATTAAAATATACAAAGCTAATAATAAACATTGGTTTTCTGAAGAAACTGGCAATTCTTTAGCTAACTTGTACTATATATATATTTTTTATTAAAATGAAGAATGAGAAGTAATATTAATTTACAGAATTATAAAAGATTAAGAAAGAAATTACGAACAACCTGACAATTTTCTAGCAAATTATTAAACTTAGAAACTGGACAATGACTTATAATTGAATTAACAACCAAAACCTTTCTACAAAAAACCCCCCAAGAATCAGATAATTTCACTGGTGAAGTCTGCTATACATTTAAAGAGCAATTAACAATATTTTTTCACAATTTCTTCCAAAAATATGAAGAAAGAAAATCTCAAATTTCATCCCATGAAGCTAGTATTGTCTTGATATCATAAGAAAAATATAGACCTTTATCTCTTAGAAACATGGACACATCCAAATACAGAAAAAGCATTTAATGAAATCCTCTTATAACCAATACATTTACAAATAATGAATGAAAGTAAAATTTCTTAACCTAGGTATCTACAAAAACTTCACAACTAATAACATACTTGACGAAAGACTACCCACTTTATCCCTGAGATCAGAAATAAATCAAAGATGTCTAGTTTTGCTACTTGTATTCAAAATTATGTCAGAATTTCTAAAAAAGAAACAAAAAGCATCCAGATTTGAAAGGAAAAATTAAAATTATCTTTTTTTGAGAGTGGCATTATCTTGTACATGGAAATCTAAGAAATGTAAAAAATCTATCAAATATGAAAATAAATGAGTTCCTTAAGGTTAAAGTTGAAATAAGATTAGTCTGAAATAACCAGCTGTCTGCCCTAGCACTGTACAGTGTGAAGATTAAATTTTAAGAGAATAATTTTAAATGTGATAATATCAGAAAGATAAAATGCTTCAGAATAAATTTAACAACAGCTTGTAAGACTAGTATTTTAGATTTGCCTTTGGTGCTGCAAGTTATCACAAATATAGTGGCAAAAAATAATATGCATCATCTTACAGCTCTGAAGGTCATGAAGCTAAAATCAATTTCACTGCACAAAACTCCTAGTATTAGAGGAGCCGGGAAGAATTCCTTTCTCACATTCCACCTTCATCTCCTGCACTTAAAAGAGACTTGGGATTACAGTGGACCCACATGGACACTCCAGGATTCTCTGTGTATCTTAAAGCCATCTGACTAAAAATTTTAATTCCATCTATAAATTTATTGTCATTACAACCTAATATATTAACAAGTTCTATATGCTGTTCTGTTTCCATACTTTGTTTCTGTCAATGTTGAAAAGCTGAGATGTAAAACAATAGAGATTTCATTCTCTCCATCTTTTGTTGTTTATCTCAGCTCCTTTTGTGGTGCTATAGCAAACTACCTGAAGCTAAATATTTTTTTAAATTTTTTTATTATTTTTTTAATGAAGCTAAATATTTTTAAAGGACGTTTACATAATATATAATTCCAGAGGTCCAAAAGGAAGGCACTGGCAACAGTTTCTGCTGACAGTCTCTTGGCAGATCACATCACATGGTTAGAGTTCACGTGAGCAGAGCAAAAGAAAGTGTTTCCGTGTGAAGGAAAGAACAAGAGGCTAGAGAGGGGCCAGCCTCATTCTTTAGAATAAAGCGCTCCCAAGGGGAGCCAATCCACCCGTAAGACACAGGCCATGCCTTGAAATGAACTTCAGTCCTTTCCTGGACACAGTCACCTTCCACAAGGCTCTGCCTCTGAAAGTGCCCCATGGCTTTTAAAATTCTGCTACATAGGAGAATTAAACTACAGCATCAATTTTTATGGGTCTGCCTAACGTCTTGCTAATAATTGGGAAGCTAGCGATTTACATGCTTTGACCCAGTAAGTCAGTCAGTTCTCGCATTGGGGAACAGCTTTAACACTGCAGGCTTTTACCACTCAGCTCTAGCCTTTGCTTCCTGCTTGGTCAAGATCTGACAGAGATGAGCAATTTGACCTTTCCAAGTCTTTGTCAAGAATGTCTGTCGTGTTCCTAGAAATACATCAGGATGTTTCCAAGTGCCTAAGAAACTTCGCCTCATCCAGATTTTCTGGTTGGAAAAACGGAATGTTGAAACACGAGAAGGATACTGTTCTTGCTCAGACTCAGCAATTTTTCTTAACAAAATGTTTCTTGGATTGGTTTATTCTAGAATTCCAAAGAGGCTGATTTCGCCAAGCTTTTCAAAGCTTACTCTTCTTCTATGGAGGAATATATATTTTAGTTTTCATTCTATCATTCTGGGAGTGCTTATTACTGAGTCCTTGGTACTGAGTTTGGATCAAAATTTACTCTTGGTGCAATATTATTCAAATAAGATTTTAGATTTTTATTATTTTGTCAAATAAGAGACTATTAGGCTTGGGGTTCCTTTAAAAAAAGGACTTCAAGAAATAACACATGGAATATACGAATGTGTCTGAGTGTGTGTGTGTGTGTGTGTGTGTGTGTGTGTGTGTGTGTTTCTTGATTACTGGGAATTGAACCCAGGGCCCTTCTACAGAGCTATCTCTCCTTCTTTTTTTATTTTTTGTTTTGAGACAGGGCCTGCTAAGTTGCTAACCTGCCCAGGTTGAGCTTGCCTTGCAGTCTTCACTCATAGATGTGAGTTTTTTGTGTAACCTCCACCCTCCTCAGGTATATTTGTTCCTAAAGTTGCAAGATACCTAATAGGAGAAAGGGTGTAGCAAATTTAATCATGCTCATCTGACTTAGACTAATATTTGTTTATTCACGCTAATGTTTCAATTGATCTGCTGTGACTCAGGGATATGTCAATATGTAAGATACAGACTTTGTCCTTAATGAACTTACAGAGTTCCTATATTATACTTTTCAGGTATAAAGGGGGAGAAAAACAAAAAGGTTTGTAGTCAATGTTGCTAACAACACTACTTTTACTAAATGTATACTTGGACATCAAGACTGTACTAAATACTTCACATATATCTTCTGATGCAGCCTTCAGGAAACTTTATAAAGAAGGAGACCTTCATTTTCAAAATGACAGGCTAAGTCTCATTCTGTTGTACTCATGAACAAGTATGACCTTAAAAGTTACATTTTATATGCAGTCAGATTTTTACACGTTATGGAAGAGAAATTTTGGAGTAGTCTTTCCAATGTTCATCTCTTTGAGTACAGTATACACAGTTTTCCTTTAGAGCATAATGAACACCAACAGCCATACTAGAGAAGCCATTCAACCTTAAAAGTTTAAGAAGAACAACATGGATGTCTGATTTCTCTTGACTGTATCACATGTCAGTGGAGGATAAGCTTCCCCTGCTCCATCACAAAGCCACATTACTCTCCTTTCCCTTCTATGAAGGCTGTCTACAGAGACTGGGAGAGACAGGCTGTGCTCTTCTGTGTGTTGCAGAGAGCAGCAGTGCTTTCATTCACATTTCTGAGACCAGCGTTCAGGCCTTTGTCACTCAACAGAATGCAAAGAGGCTGTCTGTGTGGAAGGAGAGAAAGTGGAATAGAAATACATGGCATTGTTACTGCTGTGTACACTCCTGTGTCTGACACATGGCAGATGTTCTTTAGTTGGTAACTGCTGTCAACATTCAATCCGGCCCTTCTAGAACACAGACCAAAGATTCTGTTCTTTAGAATTTCCTTTCACATTAACCATTAACTAATCAAATACTAAGCTATCAGCTACTACACTGCACACACACACACACACACACACACACACACACACACACACACACAGTAGGAAGGAATGATGAGCAAAGTGTTGCCTGATAGGTATGGCTTGTGTCTAGATGCCTGACACCTCATGCAGTCTTGGGGGGCTTTGTAGAGGTGGCCAGATGTAGAGTATGTCGTGGTGGGATTGAGGGTGACTGGTTACTAAATCAGGCCACTGATTTGTTCAGTATAGTTCTGGCTACTATAAAGCTTGTGAGTGCTACATCTCCCATAGGTTGGGTAGACTGCAAAGAAGGAGAAAATATCGATAGCCTGCTTGGTGTGGACCACCTCCTCTGTGATACCCTCTACCTTGCCACTCTGCCTTAGAGCCAATGATGGACTGAAATCTCTGCAAACTATGAACCAAACAACTCTTCCTTCCTTTAACTTTAGGTGTCAGGTATTTTGTTTCAGCAATGAAAAAGTAACTAAGAGGCTGACAAAAAAATACTTAGACAACTCAAAATGAGCTAAGCTATTTTCAAGTATTATGAAGTTAGATTTAAAACTTCTAAGACTAGCTTTACATAAAGAAGTATGATTTGCACTGAGAAGTAGCATTATAAGAAAACTTTTCTCTATTTTGATCACGCATTACTGCTAGAATTTAACAAAAATTAAAAATCTATTTGTTGTTACTTTCAATAGTTACACCTTCCACACGGAAGTAGCAAACTCTGCTCAGAAAAGCATAACATACACCTCTTTAAGGAATGTACAGCAGGATATTATTATTGAATAAATGCATGTCAAACTTATCTTTGTTAAAATCTAGAGAGGTTTCCAGATTATAGGAGCATCCATCTCTGCAGGATGAAGCAAGTCATCACTATCTTAGATGATTTATCAATATATGTGTTATGCTTTCAAATTTGAACTTCTAGGTGTATGCTGCTACCAAATAAAGAGTTATCCATACTTCTTTTTTAATAACTGAATGATAGACTTGTCAAGAAGCTTTTCAGACTATGGTTTTGGGCATTACATAAATACAGCAATAGACAGCTTAGAGAGGGAAGAGAGGGCATGAGATATTTGGAGAGGTTCATTTATTCACAATTCATAAATCAGCTCATAAGGGTGGAAGTTATGCTTAACAGGAGGCTGTCAGCTCTATTTCTGCCTCAGGCAGTGAACTCAGGATAAAATGCAGTGCTGTGAAATTGTTTAAACCACTAATCCCTCTGCTTTCATTTAGAGAGATATGCAGGGAGATACACGCTGTTTCACATAATAAGCCACCGTCAGACAGAAGAAAATGCAACCCGAACCCAGGCAGACTGGACATTGTATTTATACCCAGAACTCCAGTGCTGTTATTGAGCAATTCCTCACTAAGGGTAAATGCCAACTAATAGATAATTAAGGTCAGCTAGTGTGAGCTTTATTGATCCATTAACGGTAACCTGGAATGGATATGCAACTCTGTGTCTTGGCTGCTCAAAGTAAATCTAAGTGGGTCAACAATAATAAAACATGTTGTAGATAAAGATGCACAAATACTATATGGTTTATGTTCCCCCAAAAGGATTATCTTTAAAAGCAGTTTTTCATGTTTTTTTTTTCATTTAAAAGAATGTTTTTTCTTTTAAAACATAAACTTAAGCCTGAGAAAGAAAAAAATGAAAATATAAAGAGCATCCTCCTCCCAGCAGGAAAAATAACATGATCAGTTTGGCATCTTTTTAAAAGTAAGACTTACATTTTTAAAAGTTGAGGATAGCTTAATAACATATTTTCCTTTTAATTATGTTAATTTTTCCCTTGGCTCAGATGTATTTAACTGGGTAAGAACCAAGAGATCACCTTACCAACTAATGTGTCCTGGTTTCTGACACCTTTCTGACGGATATAGGTATTATCCAGATATCACAATGGATTCTTTATGGCTCCTTGCATTAGAGTCCACCAGTTTTATAATAATTTTCAAGGGCTCTTCCCCCCCCCCCAAAGAGGGAGCAAGTCCTAGGGGTTGAAGCCAAGGCCCCAGGCATCTGGCACTCTACTGCTGAGCTATTCCCCTGGTCCTGCACTACCTCTGTAAGTGCTCCAAATTCTCATTAAGAAATAAAATGTAATCAGAGTTAGCTTTTATTTAGTGTGTCCAGCAATAGCGTTTGCTTTTCAGATAAAGCATAGAGCCTTCAAATTCAACCTAAAAATGTGTGTTATTTTTGTTTCAATTTTTCAAGTGAGAAAACTGACAAGATGAGAAAAAGTGAAGGCAGCATTCAAACATGGACCACCTGATACTCATGCGGGAAAGTTTTCAAGTTGCGGCATATCTTGCCGTGGGTATAGCTGTATCCTTACTTTTCAACATCAGACTTTTAGCTCTTTACATAGCGCAAAGATAGCACTAGCGCACATTTCCTGCATTGTGTATCTGCTTAATTATTTTGAAAAACTGGTGAATCACTTTCAACAAGTACAGAAATTCATCAGTCTTCCGAGTAAATCCAAAGGGTGCTTTACCTTACCAATGTATGATCGCCATCTAGTGGTGCATGCGTGGTAGCAGCAGGTAGTGATAACCCACGTTGTTCCTAATCGTATCTTACACTGTAAGTCCTAAGGAATTTTAAAACTTAGATGCAAACATAACTAAGTCTCCTGTAAAAAATAAATGGCAATGACCAGGTGTATGTGTATTATTTTAAATCAATTATGCCTTTGGGCGACTCTTTCTTCATAAAAGGTTTCACTCCTTACCCTGGATAAAGTCTGCATAATATTTGCATAGAATTTATAGTTAGAAATTTTCCACACTCAGTTTGTATTTTAAAGATATATATAGATCAGAATATATTAATTTTAAAATAACACTAAAAATGATAATTATTAAGGGAAACAACTATGGCTAACATTTACTGAGAATAAACATCAACTGCAGAAAGATTAGGCTTCTCTAGACATGACAGCTTGGCCAGGCATTTGCTCCTCTTTTGTTTGGGCTGGTATCTGTTTATCACTGTGTGGCTGAATGCTCCCCGTTTTGATCTGTTTCCTGTGAGCACCTATTTGTCTGTCAGCGTTAAGACTACGGCATCCGGTTCTTCAATCCACCTGATAGATCTTTGTCGCCAACTTTCTCATAGTCCATTTCCCTGTTCAATTTCTATACAGGAAGCTTAAAAGCATAAGGAAACATACGAGCCCTAGGAGATGAAAATGCTAGACTTTATATAACCATTGTAAAGTACCTTTAAACATCTATCACAACGTGCCTTTATATTTATATTATTTATAAATTCTATGGTTTCCAAATTCAGATTTCATTTATTATTGTAGAATGCTCTTTTGAAACATACCTCTGAATTCCCTTCTTCATATGACCTTTAAAAGCTGTGCAATTGCGTTTGTGAAATAGGTCTCTAGTTGTCATGTCTGCACCGCATTTGTCAAACTTGGAATGCTGCTTCTGAGTTATGTACAAGCCAATAATAAAAATATATATTTCCCAATATTTGAGAATTTTAATGAGCCTAAAAGTAACTTTTTCTGGCTCTCAATTCTTTCTTTTATTCTTATTTTCTTTTGATAATTTTCTAAAACTACTCAAAATAGAAATGTAAGATGAAACTTTTAAAAGTCAATTTCTTTTGCTGCTTTTTGATCTACCCCGTTTCTGTTCCAATTATACCAGTAATAGCAATACTTAACTTTGCCAAAATATTTATATATACAACATATATTTTTACGCTATGTATATTTATATATCTATATTTAATTACCTATCTATGAATTTTATTTTGAATACAGCTTTGGATAACTTTGTACAGGGATTGTTGTGGTGGTTATTTTCAACAAGGAACTAAGAGTTTATAATTACTTCTTGATCAATACTTTTTAAATTTTGATAAAAGTATCATATTTAAAATAAATTTATGTTGTTTTAATTTAAATTACACATGGAGATAGAAATACTACCTTTAATAGTGACTTACTATTTTATGATTATCTTGAGTAAAGTAAAAAACAAATGTTACAAATCTAAATTTCAGAAAGCACAAATCTCAACAACTTTTAGACATCAAAATTCCATACGAATATACCTACTTTTTAAGAAACCATCTTTCATTTATTAGTACATTGTATAGTAGATGATATTTACATTCCTAGTATGAAGTTTGCATATGTGCATAACACATTTTAAGTGCTTTTTTTCTTTCTTCTCCCTTCCTTTCCCTCTCTCCATACATCTGTTAATCACCTTCCATTTTTATATACTTATATTCTCCATTAATTGTTTATATGTGTTGTTTTAGATACTGCTGTGGTGATCTCTTTCCTTTTTATTGTTTATTTAGTTCATTACTGATTTATATACATTAAGCCTTATATAATGTTGAGGTCTGAGATATGAACACAAAATTTATCTCCAACAAATTAAAAGGGCCTCTGTGCTGCTTTTTCCAACAATCTCATTTGTTCTTCCCTAATTCCACACAAAGAACACTTGCCATTCGATATGTTTCACTGCAATATGCTGACGTTTAAGTGTATTTTCCCCTGTTGCATTCTTCTCATGTGCTGAAACATACTGCAGCAGTGCACAATGCTTTGCTATAATTCCACTCTAAGCAAACCCTGAATGTAAACCCACATCATGGGTGAATGATGGTGTCTCTCACCTCACTTTAATTTCAGTAATTGAGTGTGGAAACAGGAAGGTCTATTAAAAGGACCATTGCTGGTCAAGCACTAATGAGACAATCTCTGAGTCACTTGCTGTCATGGTAACAAAGCATTATCAAAAATCTGATTACTGTGCCCAGTGGCTACATAAGCGACCGGCTGCACTTCTAATTATGTTGTCTCTGTCTGCAGGACGAGCTTCCCATTTCTCAGGTGTGAGCAGATGGCACAGCTCTGTATGTCAAATAAGGACTATGTGTTCGTAACTTGAGTTAAGGTATCTAGTAGTAAGGATGAATTAAACTTTGGAAAGATTTTTTTTTTAATTACAATAAAAAACAGACTTAGTTCAGTCTTGTTATTAACTCATAAATTTCTGAGTAAGTTTGTTTTAAAAACCTAATTTCACTGATGTTCCTATTTTTATTGTTAAATAGGTACATTTTATATACATATCATGATCATATTCGACATTGACTATTTGTACCAGTATATGCCATTACTTGAATCTCATTATTTCCTATTCCCCTACCCACTCAACAGCCCCCATCCCCTACATACATAAGCTTTGTTTCTTTATTTAATTACCATCATAATTTTTTCTTTCCCCTCATTATTTACCCCTACCCCATTTCTCTTTGTAGAGTTTATATTGTACAATATTTAACATACATTGTAGAACTCATTTACATTTTCAGTTTCTCATATCAGAGAAAAGTTTTGATATTTACAAATCTGTGACCTTTTTGTTTCACTTACGAGTATGTCCTAAAGGTAGAGAAAGATGAGTAAACAAAAAGGAAAATACTGTGAAGACCAAAATGAATCAGTAAGAAGTCTTCCTAAGAACAAAATTCCCAAACAGAATGAATAGGTAGAAATTGTACCCAGGATAGCAGGTCTCCAAAAGTGATTTTGCCAAGGCAGTGCTGAAAAAAGACAGATCCAAGAATGTTCAGAAATGTTAAGAAAGACGGACAGCAGAATACGGCTAGTTTGGGGAGCTGGAATTAAGCACGAGCTTTCTGTCCACAGGAGCAGTGTGTCTAACAACGTCCTTCCTGCTGCACCCTTGGTCTTTAGGGTACAAAATCTCTGCAAACTTCAACAATTACAGAGCTCAATGTTTCCAGAACTGATTTATTCTTTTTAATATCTGGAGTGTCATTGAATTTTTAAAGAAATTGATCACTGCCTTCTGATTCTTTTCAGTATATGACTTCATTCCCAAAGGAAAATCTGCAAGATTAGCAGAAGCAAAGTAAACATTGGCGCGCATTATTGACTAGAAACCCACGTGCTTTCTCGGGCCTTGAGAACATAAGCTGCATTAATAATGCTCGTCCGAAGAATCTTATTACTCTTGTTAAATGAATCAGCATGTGGACTAAATTCTACATGTACCAAATATCAAAAGCAATCAATGCAAAGTCAATATAATCAAAGGCAGAGGCACGTTTACCGCCGCATTTCTACATTCAGTACAGGGTGTGCTGCTGCAGACAGAGAAGCAGTCAGCAGAGCCAGCGGAGTGAGGAGGAAGTCAATAAATTCATCTTGTGAAGGAACTCTCTTAGTCTGGGGCTTTGTGCACTGACCTGGGATGGCAGCAGCAGTTGGAAAGCCAGTCAGTGTGGCCGTATCCTGTGAGAAGCTCTCGGCCTTGCGGGAGGCCCACTGCCTTCCAGACGCGGTCCTCCCCACAGGAGATCAGCATGTCTTTGCTGGGGTGCATGATGATGCTGCATGGGGACAAAGAAGGAGCATTAGTGGGAAAAGCTCAAAGGTTCCATGTGTGAATGAAAGAAACAATGGTGATATCCCTAAGAATGCTAAAGCACAAGTCACAACCTGAGAGCGGCTTTGTGAGCTTCATTAATCTAATCTACTCCACTGGGTCTCAGATTCCTCAACTGCAAAACGAAGAAGCTGGTTTAGGTGATTGTGCATGTCTAGTTCTGGTTTTAAAACAATACTGCTGGGGTTTTTTAGGAAAGAAAAATTACACCAATATATTTTTGTGGTAAGATATTTGGATCAGTGATCACACTTATAGAAAAATCGAAATTCTCTTCAAACTCTCTTAAATCAGGCATCACAAAGGAAAAGATCATGAATCACAACCACATTAGCATAGTTCTAGAATAAATAACTATAAAAGAAACATTAACTCCATGGCCTGCTATCTACACAAAGCAAAGAAGATCCAGTTGTGTGCTAATACACCGCTTAAACTAGCTTCAGTCAATGCACAGTACACAAATCACGGTAAGGAATTCAAGACACATAAGGCAACTCCTCTGTAGAGGCATGGAGGGAAATGAGAAAGAAGTACGCAGAATTAATGATGAACACATTAAGCAGTATGGTTTGAACACACTCTGATCACTCTAGCTATTTAAATATTAGAGCTAAACTAATCTAAATTTGAGAGTCTACAAGGTTAATGTCTGATATTTTATCTATGGCAATGCCTTAATCTTATTTATACAGAGTTTCATCTTCCCATAAAATAAAAAGGGGACAAATCTCTCCAGTGTTAAGCACTTATTAAAATAGTGGGCTAAGTATTAGCAGCAAATTGTTCGATATCAGGTTGGCCATCTCAACCAAAAGATAATGCATTTACTTGCCTCATTAGTATAATGAAAAAATGATTGAAAAAACAACAATCACACATTTATGTCTCCCAAACTCCACTTTCTGAATGGTTTTGTTATTTTTTCCTGTAACTTGGACTTGAATGGTTTTGTTATTTTTTCCTGTAACTTGGACTTTAGGAAATCAGTGTCCCTAAGAAATAACGGCTCCAGTCCATACCTACATAACTGCTTTTGCTATACAAAAGCACAACTTTTCTTATTGTGTATCCACTCCATCAGGACTACTAAGTCACCAAATTATGAACTGAAATATCATTTCTTTGGATTAGGTTATACATTTTTGAACACTGAATGATATAAGTGTTTAATTCACAGCATTGTAATCACTATGGACAAAGCCTTCTTTCCAGTGAATCATGTTCCATTTTTAAAAATATTTTTTCCTGCTCAAAAATAAACAGAGGAAGGAAAACTATTCATTTCCCAATTCATCATCATGTTGGTTTGTGACTTTCAGAAGGCCAATTCAAGAAAGAAATTTATTATAGTTCAAACAAGGTAGGGGATATATTTATGAAACTTAATTAGAACAAAAATATGATGTGAGGTAAGAATGTCAGACGGAAATGAATTCTATCTTCAGATGTGCACACAAAGGCACATCAAATCCTCGAAGCTACTGATGTGATGTATGTTGGCTCACAGCTTTCCTGGCAGACACACGCACACTGGACTAGATGATAAATCACCCTCTTTCAGTGAAGATAGCTAGAATCATTGATGTCTTTATGAATTTTAAAAGATAAGTTTCCAAAATGACTTTTGTGCAGGGAGCTATTTGTAGAAGTTAAGGAAAATATACAAAAATAAACCCATTTGTGGCACTCAGCTTTGCATTTTTTCCTGACTCGCCTCATTCTTTCTGCTTTGGAACCTCCTCTGAACCACGGATACTTTCAATTGCTGCCCCAGGAGCAGATTCCTCACCTATCTGTGCAACCGTCCTCCTTTATCTACAAGGCAGTCTTACTACAAGCAGCACCAAGCACCAAGATCTAAATATACTGTTATATAATGTTATATACCATGATCTTTATATACTATTATATACCAAGATCTACATATACTGTTATGTACCAAGATGTACATATACTGTTATATACTACATATACTGTTATACATATACTTGGCTAGTAACAGATCATATATACTATTTTTTTCATGAATGCACATTTCTTGTATAATTAAATTTATAAAATAAAAATAATAAAAAGTAAACAAAAATAACTATGGATAAAATAGAACAATTCTAACACATTTTCTGTTCATATTTTCCACTCACAAATTTACTGTTTTTGCTGTATTAAGTGAGAACTACATATTATAGCCATAACTTTAGAAGTTTGGGATGCAATAGCAAAACTGGCAAGATTCTTTTTTCTTTCTTCACAATTTCAGGATTGAAGATTTATTCTTACTTTAGGTTTTAGGAGCTATATTTTTAGAAATCACTTGCTTATTAAGTCAAGCATTTTCATCTTTGCAGTAGAAACATTGAATGACTTCTCTTTAGCACCCCCCACTTGCCAGTGTCAATTTGGGGCCAATACTAAATAAAGATTACTTGGCTACAAACAAGGCTGTTGGCTATCAAGATGGTACAAGTCAATTTGGTACTTTAAAAGCTACAAGCAAGCTGGCAATATATAAAAAGATATGATTGGAAAATAATAAATGTTTAAGTTTAAAAAATCTATATATATATAAATATATATTAATATATAATATATATAATATATATTAAGTTAAAATATATATGATATATATTATAATATATAATATATATTATAATATATAAATAATATAATATATAGTATATATATTATATATTATATTTATATATATATATATATATATATATATCTGCTTTGTGGTTCAGGCTGGCCCTGAGCTCAGCCTCAAACTCACATTACAGCAATCCTCCTGCCTCTGCCTCCCAAGTGCTGGGATTACAGGTGTGAGCCACCATGCCCGGCACTGTGGTATGTGGTACTGGTTGTTGCTGGGCGTGAGTCTCCACACCCAGTATTGTATGTGGTTACAGGGATTGAACCCAGGTCCTTGAGCTTGCAAGACAGGTGCCGGAACCACGAGCTAACTCCCCGGCCCCCTAACTTAAAAATATTACAGTAAAAGGTACACTGCCATTAACCCCCCTCAATATATCCCTACCCACTTTGAACACACTTATCTAGTCATTCTTACCACTCTCTGAAGTACTTCTAGAAGTCCTTTCATGTTGTTGACTATGCTGTTGTGTCTGCCTCACTGTCTTTAGTTGTTTCAAAACATTTCCCTTTGATGGGCATTTGAACTTGGGGAGGAGCCACACATTGCAGTGGGAGATCCACTGAATGAAGTGAGTGAGGATACACAATAATGCTCTTAGAAGCCTGTGCTTGGTTGGATGGCACTCTCAAGGGACTTCCAATCATACCTACAGTCTCTGAGGGAAAAACTTCTACAACTGCTTCAGAAAATGGCAAGAGTGATGAAATGTGTGTTAGAAGAATTGGAAGTGTCTTGAGGGAGATTAACGCCAATGTGTCTTGTACTGTAAGAAACATTGTAAATGTTACCCTCCACTTTGATCAAACTCGTACAGGGTGAAGGATGGACACCCAGGGAAAGAGGATGACTCACATCACGCAGCTTGGAGTAGGATGGACTGAGATTCTGTTACACTGTTCAGAGGTTCACTTTAAAACTTACGAATCATTTCTGGAATTTTCCATTTAATATTTTCAAATCACATTTCATCAAGAATAACTAAAACCATACAAAGCAAAAATATAGATAAGGAAGGACCACTGTGCAAGTGCACAAAAAAACATATGTATTATCTGTAAGTTCTGATAATTCTTCATACATTTCATTAAGGCATTCAATTTTATCCTTCAAAGAATATATTTTAGTTTATTCGTGAAATGGCCTTCAACTGAATACAAAGTTTTTCAACATGCATGCAAAGGAATTTAATCCTTTCATAACAATTAATGAACAACAATTTCTTGTCCTACTTATTCATAGTAATAAATACTCCCAACCAAGAATTACAAATTCCTGTTCAGGTCACTCATGGGATATGGCTAACACAGGAAATATAGGTTAAGAGACGTGGACCAGAAATATTTATCCAAATACAGAAGTTGAGCATTATTACCTACTCCAAAATGAGGCAATGGCATCCAAAGTCACTGTCACTATCATCCATTAACAGTGATGACATCTAATTTTGTTTGAAAAGTTAATGTCCAACACTTTGTACTAAATGCTTGATTTAAATAAGTTCAATAAAAGCTCATCACAACAAGATCTCAAAACTATACTAATAGTACCAAGACTGGATGGCACACAGTAGCTTTTCAATAAATGCTTGTCAGATATATGACTGAGTGGTTAAATTCTGCCACAGTCAGTATTGTTTTAAAGCCTAAGTTAACAGGAGCCCAGTGATTATGTAGACTTCTCAGGTTCACATTTGATAATGGATAGAAACTGACTTTGAATCCAGGATTGTCTGGCTTTGAGGATCACGTTTTTAGTTATTTCTATCTAATGTGAGTTTTTTACTTTTTCAGATATAAATATATTATATATTAATAATTCCTATTAAAGAGTTTTAATATAATTATTACCATTCATAGTAAAGGCTTAAGTCATTGAGTCATTATTCAACATTAATTAAAAAGCTCATCAAGGGATCTCCAGTGCAGACCCTGGGAATGGTACCACCGGACGCAGTGGCTTTAAAGGAGCTAGAAGATCCCACTCTCTGCAGCTAAGATGCTCAGATGCTCTAGGAGAATGATGTGGGCCTCATTCTTCCTACGAGTCTTTGCACAGACTCCTAGACGCACTGACTGCATGTTGCAGAAAAGGTTTTTATTCACTTATTCTAATAGTGTGAGCCTTGTATCTGTGCATTAAATTGTCAAAGGGCATTGATATTGTATTCAGCTATTTTCACAGAAGCCTGCAAAGGAACAATGTAGAATAATATTTAGGCATCAGTTTTATGTTATCAATTCACTGAAAATTTCCCCCAAATACTCATGTCTCAATTTTTGTCCTCTGCTTATTTTATGTGACTCAGTTTTTTTGAGAAATAGAAATAACAATTTCTATAAACTATTAATTTATTACTTCATAAAAATTACTTCCTAATTCCAGAACTGCACACATTAATTCACTGGCCATGAGTTGGATTTACTACTACTCCAATTTGTGGATGAGAGAGCCAGAGTATACAGAGGTTAGAGGATCTACCTGTAAAAAGCCACAACGGTCATGAAGGAGAAGATCTAGAATGTGTGAACTTGAATGGACTCTCCTAGAGTTGAAGGTTTTCAGTAGAATCAACTAAGAACATCAACTACCTTTTCCACTTTTCAATGACAAAAACAAAGAAGTTATGCTTCTGTTTAGAGAATTAACTGAGATGCATTTTGAACTTAAAAAAACTGAAATTTAAAAATTCTCTAACAATGTATAAAATTCTACAACCTTTTTTTTTTTTTTCCTGAAAACTGCTTACTTACTATGTTTGAAGTGGTAGAGGAGTAATCAAAGATGACTGAGAAGGACCAGATAGAAATAGTTCAGGTTATGAGAGTTCAATAGTCTATGTTACAACTATTTGGCTTTGCCTTGATGATTCAAAAGCACCCCTAGACCAAACATAAATGAAAGAGCAAGTCTGTGTTCCAATTAAAACTTTATTCATACATCCATCCTGTTAGGCCTGTGAACCATAGATGGAAGAGCCATACTCCTAAAGCATGTGCATAACAGTAAGTAGGCCAGTGAGAACATGTATCTGGAGCAAGATGTGAATTTAAACTCTTGTCCCAGTCTTCACTAGCTATGCACCTTTGGGTAAGTTTCTTTACCAGCCTTCCCTTCAGCCACTCACTGAAAAGTAGAAATACTACAGTATCGATATCATAGGTTCACTATGAGAACTAATTAGATTAATACAAAAAAAGGAGGTAGAAGAATTCTATACACACAGTGAAAACCCAGCAACCATT
>PVIR01020295.1:0-30823 GCA_004026965.1 Petromus typicus
TCTGAGGCTCTTGCTAAGATAAAAATCTTGTCGAAAGGGGTTACCAAAATTAGCCAGGTTGAACTTTATTTTTCCCCAGTAAATATGAAGTAATGCAATGTGATCAGGCTATGTGGACGGTGATGTTAAGCCTTACAAAATAATTATTAAGTCAGGACCCCGCTGGTGATCTTTTGTGAATGAGTAAAGGTTTCCAATATCGAGAGGATTCCTTCACTGATTCTGGGGTCTGTCTGTACCTGGAGGAATTGTGTCCTTGAGACATTATGTCAGAAGTCTGGATTTGAGGTCCATGTTAGAGAACCCTCCTTTCCTGAGCCTGCCTTGGGGTTAGACATCTTGCCCCTGACAAACGTGGAGAGGCTGAGCCACGCTGAGGCTGTGGTTCCTTTCAAGGACACTAGGTGGCGCTCAGACATTGGTCAATCCTCAGAAAGCTGGGCTGAGCGCTGACCAAAGCGCAGCCTGGGGCAAGGGCTTGGAAGTGAGGCCTGGTCTCTCTGGACCTGAATTAGGGCTGCGTGAAGAGTACTGGGATGTCGGGGGATAGGCTGGGGATCAGGAGCTGTGCACCTCCACCTATGATTCCTGGTCACTCTTGGGATTACCAGAGGGTGGGGTGGAAACAATAGCCGTGGGATGGATAGTGGAGACTGAGGTGGGATCACACCCGCAGGACCTGCACAGCCCCACCTGGGCAAGGACGGGGAAGACTGTCCACTCCTGACCACCAAAACCTGGCCTTGTGGAGCCAGCGTCCACCTGGAGGTGGGTCTTGCTCATCTTCTCTGTCACTTGGTCATCTGATTCATCCTTGAAGTGGGGAATATATTCAGGTTTCAGAATTGCTGGGAAGCTTAGTGAAAGTGCACCCTGGAAGGCACTGGGCCTGCCAGGCACGTGGCGCCTCTCCCTTCTGACCGTTTGCAAAAGTGACATCTTGCGTCTCTTCCAGCCTGCCAGCCCTGCAGACACTCACGGCTGCTGAGTGATGAGGCCTGCGGGTAGAGCCAGCGGGTTCCCACAACCCAAAAGGGCCTCGGAAACCTCACTCAAAGGCCCATCGGGAGAGAGATCTGTCTAGGAGTTTAGTGTTTTCCCATTTAGAAGTGAGCATCTTGAAGCTGGGCCGGCCACTGTGGTACCTGCTCCACGTCAGTCTTCTCTCTGCGCATTTGTGCCTCCGTGTGTCTAGTGAGAAAAGGAATCCTCAGTGGAGAAGGGAACGGGGACAGACTTGCCCTGGGCCTCTTTTCCAGCCGTCCGTTGCCAATTTCCTTTGTATCTGGAGCAGATGGAGAAACTATGGCCAGGGGAGACTGTGGGGAATTAAACTGAGGTCTTCAATGTCTCTGGAAGGCCTACAGGCTTGGCTCCCTAGAACCTGAGGCATTTCCAGTTCACTGAGACAGTCCCTGACACCCACAGTTTAAAGGTAGAGGCGTTTATCTGGTTCATGTTCTTTAGAGGACTGGCCCACAGCTGGTTCCAAGGCAGGAATGGCAGGTAGAGGAAGCCATACACCGCGTGATAGGAAACAGAGAGAGAACGAAGAGTTGGGGAGGGAGCAGCACCCCTCCAGGCCACACTGCCAGGACCTGCCGCTTCCAGTCAGGCCCCACCTTCTAACAGCAAGTCGACTACAACGTCCCCATGATCCTGTCCCCTTCCAGGTACGCGAGGCTCTGGGGAATATTTCATGACACCCCGGTGGCCCTGTGGGTGGTGGTGAAACCTTTGAGAGGTGGTAGCCATTGAGAGGAGGTTTGGTCAGGGGCAGCTGTGCCCCGAGAGGAAACCGTGGGACCCCACGCCCTGCCCTGTCCTGGGAACTGAACCCTTGGCCTCGAGTGTGCTCATGAGCGCTGCACCCCTGAGCTGCATCGCGGCCCTTCTCCTCCAAGCTTCCCGACCTTGATGTGAGAGGCTTTGTGCCATGAGAGACTTTGCTGTGCCAGCTGGAACGCTTGCCAGGAGCCTCAAAGCCACGGGCCCACCTTACCGTGGACAAGAAACTTGAAAGCTGTGGGCTGACATAAATCTTTTCTCTTTATCAGTTTATTTTCTCAGGCATGTGTTTTGGTGACAGAACGCTGACAGACATGAGGAGGAGTTTCTGTGGAGTCAGGCTGCTTAGGACAAGGGCTTCCCCAATGCATTTACATCCCCTCCCTTCCTAATGCTTAGATTTGAACCCAGGACCTCATGAATGCTAGGCAAGTGCTCCTCGACTGAGCTACTCCCTTAGACCTTTTTATTTTTATTTTGACTCAGGGTTTGACTAATTTGCCCTGGATGGCCTCAAACTTGGGATCCTCCTGCTTCAGCCTCCAGAGTAGCTGAGACTACATCGAGCCTGCCTCTAACAGTGTCTCTGTCACAAGATGACTTTGCCTGTGAGATGCACAGAAGGGCCTTAACTCCGGGCCAGGCATTTGCAGATGTGGGTTGTGGTGGGTTTTCCAGTAACAATATGAGCCCTGGCTCTGGACTGTGTGACTCTGAGCGGACCCCTTACCTCCTGGGCTCTGGGGCTCCTCGTCTGACAGTGGGTTTGTAGCATCTTCTCTGCTCTCTCCGCTGGACTAATCTCTACCGCCAACTACAGAACAACCCAGGGGACACACAGTGTGGTCAGGCTGCATCCCAGTGGGCTTTGAAATGGTAAATGTCTGAGGCACATGACGCAGGGACGGGGTACATACAGATAGTGAGGTGGCTGGTACAGTACAGAAATTAATACACTTCTCACCTCACAGCTACCCTTTTTGGGTGTTGTTTTCATGCCAAGAGTAGCTAGAAGCTACTCACTAAGTGGGAATCCGCTGCTTATTACTTGTAGCTCTTACTTTGTATATTTAAATCCCTAGACTTGTTTATCCTACCTGATTTGCTACTTTGTTACAAAGTCTATCCTCTCTTTACCCTAAGAACCACTGTTTCACTCTCTGTCTTTGTATACTTGACCTGTTTTGATTTCACAGGGAAGAGATCATATGATATTTTTGTCTGGGTCCATTGTTAGAATATCCTCCAGGTTCACTTATGTGATAGCAAAGTGCAGATCTCCTTTTTTAAGGCTGCATAATACTCCAGAGTGCTTGCGTATGTTTGTCCATTCATCTGTGGGACAGTCAGGTTGCTCTCCTGTCTCGGCCACCATGAACTTGGCCGAGTGAACTTGGGAGGGTGACGTCAGTTCCTTGGGCCTCTTCCCAGGATTGTCACTGCAGAGATTTCTGATGTATGCACCACTGGCTCCCGGTGCTGATGGGGGAAGGAGTCTGTTCCCCTCCACTAGTGCCCCGCCCCCAACCCGTCTCCCCCTTGGGCTAGCTGTGCAGGTTCCAGAACAAGGGCCAGGAGGGGGCAGGGCAGGAGCGTGGCTGTTTCTATCCTCTGTCCCCGGGTGAGAGCAGCAGGCAGCAGTGGGGCGCAGATCCTTTGGGAGGTGGGGTCTCCTGAGCAGGGCATCGCTGGTGCCAGGGCCTAATCCGCAGGGCAGATCTTCAGCCTTCAAGGGCCCCAGCGCCGTTTGTTTCAGACTGTGAATCAAGCCTCCTGGAGAGGGCTAATTAGCTGGAATTGGGGCAGTGTTGTGACCTCTATGTCCCATCTCCTCACGCCAAATGCTTTTCTCAGTCCATCGATTGATTGATCAGCTGAAAAGCATCATGGGAAAAGAGCAAGATGCCACCCAATGGGTGGGGGACGGTGTGAACTGAGGACCCCAGAGAACATTTCCTTCCCGGGAGAGCAGGGAAGAAAAAGCTTTTGGGCAGGTAGAGTCGGAGAAGGCTGGAAGAGGAGGCGGTGTATGAAGCCAGGTCTTGGGGACGGCTCAGACTCATGGGGCAGAAGGAGAGGGCTGCCGGGTGGAGGAAGGCTCCGAAGTGCACGACCTGGGACCCACCCGGGGAGCGGCCACGGCTGCTGTCCCACAGCAGAGGGCAGGGGAGACCAGGCTGAAAGGCAGCGCCCCCCTGGTGTCCCGGAGTATAGCATTCAAAGAGAATGCGCCGGGAGCACAGGAGGGGCCTACACTGTGTGGGCAGCCACTCAAACCTTCCTTCAAATCCTTGGAGGAAGATCAGAGGGGCACAGTGGCCCCCAGACTGTCTCCAAGTAAGAAGGGAGGACAGACAGCCTGCATCGGGCCACATTTCACCCGTGGGTCCACGAGAGACAGACGCAAGGGGGAGGATCCTGTGGTCTGTAGAAACACGGGCCGCGTTTCTCTGTCCTCCAGGCTTCATAGCGCGGCTGTCCTCCCGAGGGAAGAGTTTTCAGGGCTCCTCGGTCAAGCTCCAGGGCCATTTCCCACCTTTTCCTCTCTTCCCCTCTCCCTTCCTTCCTCTCTTTTTTTTTTTTTTTTGAAACAGGGTCTCACTTTGTAGTTCAGGCTGGCCCTGAGCTCAGCCTTAAACTCACAGCAATCCTCCTGCCTCTGCCTCCCCAGTGCTGGGATTACAGGCGTGAGCCACCACGCCCGGCACTGTCGTATGTGGTGCTGATTGCTGCTGGAGTGAGTCTCCACACCCAGTATTGTATGTGGTTACCGGGGATCGAACCTGGGCCCTTGTGCTTGCAAGACAGGTGCCGGAACAACTGAGCTATATTCCCGGTCCTCTTTCCTTTCTTTGGTTGAATGAATTCCTTCCGAAAATTCACATTAACAGGAAAAATTCAACCAATGCAAAAGGACAGATGTGGAAAAAAAGTCCTTCCACTCCACAGTCCCCGCTCCAGGCTCTCTGAGTTCACTTCTGGAATTTAATCCTTATCAACAATGTGCCGTAGGTCTGTCTGTCTTTGCTTCTCTCTTGGCTGTAACATGAGTACAGACTTGGTGGTAGTGGCTGAAACGACAGGGCTTTGGAGGCCAGAGCTTCGGCTGTCACGATTACAGACAGGGAATCCTCCTAATTCCTTGATTTCTGGCATCCTCCTTCCACCTTGAAAGCCAGTCAGAGCAGGTCAGATCTTTCTCACCTCACCTCACCTCACGCTCGCTAAGTCTCTTTTGTCCCTTTGACCTTTAAGGACCTCTGGGACTGTGCTGTGCGGACTGAGACAACCCAGCATAATCTCCCATTTCTGCTCAGCTCAGTAACAACTTACCTCCCACCTGGAGCCTATCATATAACAACATAATTTAGTACGTGGACACACGCGAGGGGCCGTTATCCAACCACCAAAACATATACACGCTGAACAAACTCTGACCCTCCTCTTCTATATCCTTCCTTCTGTTCTCCCAAACTTCCTCCTTGTCTCCTCCTCCTTTTCTCTCCCCCTGTCTCTTTCCTTCCCTCCTTGTCTTTTTTTTTTTTAAGTTCGTATCAGTTTCCTGTTTTCTTTATTTACCTGGACTAACTGAAGAGTATCCAGAGAACTTTCCCTTCCAAGCATGCATGTTCCTATCCGTTCTTCCTTTCCGGGTTTTTGCTGTTTTCAGGGGTGGCTCCGTCACCAGTGACCTGTAAGGGCCCAAACCCCAAACCTCCTTCACATGTGTCCCTGCTACTCTCCGGTAGCACAGGGAACAGGGACATCCATCTCATTAACGGCTGAGCCCAGAAGTGAGCACAGTTCCCTCCCTGGCTGGACAGCTCGAGTGTGTCTGCCTCTCCCTGGCGTTTCCTGCTCCCGGCCCCACGGACGCACCCGGACCTCATCGGGCTGTCAGAGCCCACGATCGTGTCGTTTAGCGGCCATGCGGGATTCTGTCACGTTGATCGATCATGGCCCACTTTGGTTACTCCCTCATTGTTGGGCATGTGAAAGGTGTCTAATTTCAGCTATAATAAATGCAACTGCCTCCAAGATGTTGTTCAAAGTACTTTCATCTTTTCCGAGAATAGTGAGTCCCACGATCCGGCCAGGAGTAGAAATCATAGCTCTTGCCTCCAGGGTGGGTGGTAGTTGGCAACCTCCTCTTGCAGTTAGATGGTTTTGCCTCCAGCCAGAGGCGGTTGCGATGGCTGCCTGGGGGCTGGCACAGTGATGCACCATAAATTCCGAACCGGAGGATGTGGTGGAGTCTGGATTCACTTCTCCGGCACATAGCAGCTCATCTCAACATTTCCCAGAGCCGCTGTGGCCACCACAAACCGAGGGCGGAAAAGACCCACAGCCCACGGTAAACATTAGCCAGGGAGTTGAACATTAGCTAAGCAGCTGGTGTTATTATAGCTAGATTAACATAGACTGCCGATACATTTCCCAAAACAAGAACTATGTGGAGAGACTGGACACAGTTAAATGGTGCAGCCGTGAAGTCCAGCCTTTACCTCCATCTCTCTGGCATACAGCAGCCGCTTCACAAACCAAGAGGCCAATTTGAGAAAGGGAAGCAGGCGTAGGAAGAGACCTGTGCTCCAGTTGCAGGGGGGAGAGTCCGCGGTTCAGCGGTATTAGGGGTTGTGCTGGCCCTCCAGGGGTGTGAGGCTCTAATGAACTGGCCAAGGAGGGGAAGAGGGGGCGGCGGGTGCCGCGGAGGGACGAGGAAGGGACAGAGCCTCCTGATCCAGGGGAGGAGACGGCGCAGAGCCGAGAGGGACGCGCCTGGGTCAGGACTGGGCTCATGCAGAGTTTCGAGTGTCTGAGCCAAGCTGCCTCCTGGTTTTGGAAAGCACGGATATTAATAAGGGTGATTAGTAGTCATGACGTGTGAATAATAAGGGGATGGTTAATTGTCCTGGTTATGATGAACGGCAGTCACTGGGAGAGGGTGGAGGGGTAGGGAGCCCCAATACACATGTGTGTGCACACACACAGTAACACACCACACACACACACACACACACACACACACACACGGGATGTTCTTGGCTGTGCTTAGGAGACCGCAAAACCAGCAAGATAGAGGAGGATCAGTGTTTTTAAAAATACAGCCTCATGAGGCAGGATTTTTTTCTTCTTTCCCTTTTTTTTTTAGTAAGGCTAAACTTTGAACACAGCACATGTGTGATGTCTTGCATTTGACCCCAATATCCCAAAAGAGGAAATAAATTTAAGATTTAGTGATTATTTTCTTTACTTATAAAAGGACACATGTTCACAGCAGAGAATTTGGAAAATATGGAAATAGGAGAAAGTAAATATTTTTATACTTGTATATTCTTCCCATCCTCTCTTCTGTGCATATATAAATAATAGCTATGAACTGTATTTAATTAATTAATTAATTAATTAATTATTTTGAGACAGGGTCTTGCTTTGTGGTTCAGGCTGGCCCTGAGCTCAGCCTCAAACTCACAGCAATCCTCCTGCCTCTGCCTTCCGAGTGCTGGGATTATAGGTGTGAGCCACCACGCCCGGCACTGTGGTATGTACTGGTTGCTGCTGGGCATGAGTCTCCACACCCAGTATTGTATGTGGTTACCTGGGATCGAACCCGGGCCCTTGCACTTGCAAGACAGGCGCTGGAACCACTGAGCTAAATCCCTAGCCTGTGAACTGTATTTAAAAGAAAACATAATTAGTATTATGATCTGCATAGCATATGGTAACTTGCTTTATTCTTAACTAATAAATACTTCATGTGCCTTTGACCTTGGCATTGAGTTGTCTTTGAGGATCTGATTTTTAATGAGGGTAACATTATTTTGGGCAGTTGGGCGTCTGTTAGACAAGTCCATGGTTTCCTGTCTACTGGAGAAGCTGGGGCCTTGGGAGAGGGAGGCACAGCAAAGAAGTGGGCGCCAGTAGCAGAGCCTGAGGAAAATGGAGAAAAGCACCTTCTAAAAGCATTGAGGACCAATGGCGGTGAGGTCCTTCCCTAGGCACAACTAGGACCCAATGCCAGTGGCCCTAGTGTCCCTGGAAACATCTCCCAGACCTTTTGAGCTTGTTGCCCTGTCAGCATGTAGGAGTCACAGGACCTAGGACTTTGATACAGGCTCACTTAGGAAGTGGCAAAGCACTGGCTCGCGGTCTCTGTCAGGTGGAAGGAGACAGCAAACCTGAGTTGTGGCATAGTGGCCACAGACCCAGCCTTCCCAAGGAACTCGGGGCTTCGGGTTCTGAACTCCTCCCCCAGGCCAAGTGTGGTCCCGCTAACCAGACTCAGCACACCTGGGGTTGAATCAGTCTCGGGCCCTGTTCTTGGGGCGAGGGTTACCGCAGGGTCCCCAGTACATCAGCCTCATGGTTGTGATTTGATAGAGGTGCAGGATTGAGAATTATTTCATCCTTTAACATCAGCCTCATGGTTGTGATTTGATAGAGGTGCAGGATTGAGAATTATTTCATCCTTTCTAAAATAAAAAAGGAGTCACACAACAGAGAATGCTGGCTGAGCTTGTGGCTTTTCCCCAAGCAGCAAGAAGCTTCCGATGGCCCTGGACCAGATCTCCCTGCTTCCAGAACCTCTGCAGAATTTGTTATCACCGCCAGTGCCCCACTGGCAAGGGGAACATGTAGAGCCACTGGCACCAGCGAATTTTGTACTTCATCAATATTCTTATGCAAGGATTTTTTGTTTGTTTGTTTGTTTGCTTATTTTGTTTGTTTTTTTGAGACAGAGTATCAATATATAGTTCCGGCAGTCCTTGAACTCACTAAGGAGCCCAGGCTGGCCTTGAACTTGTAATAGTCCTGTGGCCTCAGCCTCCTGAGTGCTGGAATCACAGCTATATGCCCCTGCACCTGGCTCTTATACAAGTTTTATCCATTCATTTGTTCCAGGAGTTCTCATGACTGACAGTCCTACCTCGGACCTCTGTGACCTTTTTCTCTTCTGTAAGCTGGGGCTATAATAATAATGAGGAGTAAAACGAAAATAAAGATGGAGTGCCTTAAATGATTCCTGGAACCCAGTAAGCGCTCCATAACACCCCTTTAGCGTGGTTGTTATTGTTGCTATTCCGATCCCAGTTGTGTGTCAGGCATGGTGGACAAAGAGGACTAAGACCCAATGCCTGTCCTAGGGGAGCCCACATCAGCTGCCATGAGTCCTTGGCGATGGGCACGGGACTGTGAGAGCTGCCCTCTGCCCGTGCCCAGCCCCCTCGCCTAGGCCAGAGCACGGCTCTGTCCAGCACTCACAAAGCCAGGCCCGCCCCTCCCCCACCGCTCCTCTGCAGCACACGGACTGCTTGGAGAGGTGACAAAAAAATTAAAATTAAAGCTAAATTAAAAAGAAGATTCCCATTTCCTCTCCCCATCACACTTCCCACCTTAATTTTATCGCATCTTCCTTCTCGTTTTATTGACTTTTAGAAGCATTGCCACAAGATTTAGTGGGGAGCAGGAGGAGAGGCAATAAATGTGCTCCTCTTGCTCCAATTAAAATGGTGCTGGGGTGGGGGCAAGTAGGGAAGGGGGTGCACGTAGGGAAGGGGGCCAGGTAGGGAAGGGGTGGTCACGCGCAGAGCGCCAGGAGGAAGGGGGCTCCAAGCCGGAGAGCTTGGGGAGAGACGCCGCACCTGGGTTGATGGTGGCTCTGGGCTTTTGTCCCCTCCCTGGACCAGTTTCCTGGTGACAAGAGAGAAAGAGAAACAGTCCCAACCACTAATCAGACTAGGAAATGGACAGCAGGATTTACTTTTCCTGCTTTAGCTTTAAAAACAATTCCAGAGTTCTCCCCTCCCCCACCACTCCCCTACTTCCTGGGACCAAGGTTCCCCACCCACCAAACAGATCTTTATTTAATTTTATTTTATTTCACGCTTCGTTGGTGCAAGCATTCTTTTCTCTTCTCCCCATACTGCCTCCTTCCTTCCTCTATTTACTTTTTTGGCCGCTCCCCCATCTCTAATATCATTTTCACCCACCCACAGTGACGCTGCGTGTTTGTAATTTTCTCCTGACCCTAATGGCTTCGGTTTCCCCTCCGTATTTAAGCGGAACAAGACAGAGGTAAGTGGCAAATAAACAGCGGTTCCTATTTACGCTGCCAATTTCGGTTGATGGTGGAGAGGCTGCCTTGAAATTAACTCTGCTGCTGTCTGTCGCAGAGCGGCGTTCACTAGAGCTGAGAGCTGGCAGCTCCCCGCCAGCTGTGACAGCCCCTCACCCTGTTACCCGCCTGGGTCTCACTGGAGAAGTGGGGGGGGGGGGTGCTGCAGAGCTCGGGCCGGAAGTGTTTTTTTTAAAATAACCCCTCCTTTCTAGGCGTGGGCCCTTCACCTCCACAGCTCTGTGGGTCTCCAGGCGTGGTCCCTTGGTCACAGTAGCAGAATCAGCGGACACCTTGTCAGAAATTCAAAAATTCTTGGAAGCTTGGGAAAGAGGAGGGTGGTGTAGAGGGTGGGATCCACCAATCTGTGCTTCGAAAAAAGCATTTTATTTTGAAGTATAATTTACATACTGTTAAATTTGTGTGTTTAAACTGGGTGTGGGTGGTACTAGTTTGTAGTCTTAGCATTGCTGAGGCTGAGATAGGACTTTTGGAGTACAAAGCTAGCCTGGAGTGGGCCAAGGATGTAGCTCAGTCGCGCCGCTTCTGCCTAGAAAGTGCAAGGTCCTGAGTATTAAAAAAAAAAAGAAAAAAAAGAAAAAAGAAAAAGCTAGCCTGGACCACATAGTGAGAGCCATCTCAAAAAAGTAAATATATAAACAGGATTCAACCATTTAAAGTGTATATAATTATCCAACAATTTTTAGTGGAGGGGGGTTAAATGTATCGAGCTGTGCAATACATTACATTACAAAATATTTCTATCCCTCCACTGAGGTCCCCTGTGACTGTTCAGGTAAGCGCCCCCCGCCCACCCCCAGTTCTAGGCAGTCAACCAAGAATCTGCTCTGTCTCTATAGATTTGCCTTTTCTGGATGATCTTTGGAGCCCAGCTTCTATAACGAAGCCCAGTGTTTTGTTTCATTTTGTTAACAGCTTCCGTGAGATACAATTCACATACGATACAATTCACCCACTTAACAATGTGCGATCCAGGGGCTGTTGGTGTATTCACAGTAGGCAACCATTATCGCAATCAATTCTAGAACAATTTCACTACCCCAAAGAGAAATTCGGTCCCCGTGGCGGTTATCTCCGAATTCCCTCCTCTCTAACCCTTGGTAATCACTGATCTGCTGCTCTCTGTCTCCAGTGATTTGCCTATGCTGGGCAAATAATATATGTCCTTTGTGATTGGCTGATCCGTCTTGTAATGACGTATCTGTAGTTGGGCTCTTGGTACAGATGAAGAGTATTCGCTTACCCTTATTTGCCACTTTTTATTTCTACATTCACCAATTGATGGATGGTTTTTGGTACTGGGATCAAACCCAGAGCCTTCATCCTAAGCTACACCCCTCTAAGTTGGGGGGAGGGGTTTGGTTTAGTTTAAGGTCTCATTAAATCGCTTGCTTGTCCTGGTGGACATTTAGGTTGTCCACACCTTTTGGTATCATGAATATGCTGTGAAATTTTGTACAAGACCCGGAACGAACCTAAATCCGTATTTCAATCCGATCACGCTAAACTTGAGAACCACTGCTATAGGGCCCTCCCCGTCTCCTTCTGCGTCTTCCCCTCCAGCTCCCAGCCTCTCGGGTCGAGTCTCCTGCCTGCACCCGAGTTGGGTGCTTCTGGTGCCGGTCTGAACTGAAGAGAGTCGCTGGTCGGCCCCAAGCCCTGGCGCGGCAAGGCCAGGCCCGCCCCGGCCTTGCGCTCGGTGCTGCGGCCTCTGCAGAGAGCGGGTCCGGAGCTCTCTCTCGGTCCGGCACCCCCTCTCCGGCCTCCCGCACCGGGCGGCAGGGAAGCTCTCCGGGCCGCCGCCCGACCGCCCGTACGGACGCAGCTCATTAGCATGTTTGTTTTTATTGGACGCGCAATAACCCTAATGTTCGGGGGCGCTCTAATAACAGTGATGAATATTCATAACTGGGGCGGGGAGCTGGCCGGGTGCGTCTGTCCCGCGCGCCTGCAGCCCTCGCCGGCCGCACGCACCCAGCACCCGCTGGAGACCTCCCTCGGGGCCGCGCCCCCCTGCCTGTCCTTTCTTCTGTTCTCACGCTTCCCTTGGCCGCTCTGCAAAGCATGTGGGGCAGGATGTCGCGTCCAGGGCGATCTCTGCAGCCGCGACCCCCAGGGCACCCCGGCTTCCCGCCACCTGCTTTCTCGCCTGTCTGTCTGTCTGTCTGCGTGATCTTTGTCCTTTGGTCTTCCACCTGCCGCTCTCTGCTGGCCACGGGGAAGGTGGCATTACCCAAACTCTTGCCGGGGACCCTGGGGTTGGACGCCCGTCGAGAAGAGCTTGTCCCTATGATTAAGAGATTTAGTCACTTGTGGAATGACTTTATTTTATAGCGACTTCCTCCTCGACTGAGTGATGTTGCGCGCATTGGTTGTATTTATAACTTAATAGCTTTTCTCAATTTTATTATACTTTTTATGATACTTGTGGCTTTATGAGACTTAATAATTTTTCTTAGATTCATTAAATTCAGCTGCGGGTGGAGCTAATGACCGGAGGATCCCCGGTGTGGGATGAGCAGATGGGGAGCCAACCTGCCCAGCTCTGACCCCGCCCTGCACGCACGGGGTGCCTGCTCTCTGGGCCATCTTGGCTTAGTGTCCTCATCTGGACTGAGGAATTCTGGGAGACCTTGCGGGCTGTTTCTCAGCGGAGGCTGGTTCGAAGTCACCACCTATTCCCCATATGCTGAGTCTGACCTAGGCTTGTCCTGTCCCTCCCTGCCTTCCTATCACTCTTTCTAACACCAGTTCCTAGAATTGCAGACACCTCTAGTTTTCCCAATTAAGAGATCCTTCATTTACAGATGGAGAAATGTAGGCGCAGAGAGACACAGACCTCCTCTCTAGGTTCCCAGGCCAGGCCTTTCTGCTGCTGTCTGATCTCCTGCAACAGCTCTAGCTTTGTAATTAGTTTCCCTCCTGTCCTCAGGGCTTATGTCCTGAGTTAATGAAGCTCAGAGGAAAGGGTCATCACAGGTTAACATTTATACCACACAGTATGGCTCCAGCCTTCACCAAGCAGCTCTGCTGGCTGCTAGTATTTATGCCCATTGTACAGATGCAGCCACAAAGGCAGAGAAGTGGAGCCGCTGGCCCAGCCAGTGGCAGTGCTGGGTGGAGATTCCAACTCCTCTGCTTTGCTTTGCTATGCAGGCTAAGTGAAGCGGATTATTCGCAGATGTTCCTGACGACTTTCTCCCCAGAGAAGGAGAAGAAGCACAAATAGCCCGAGGACAGATAAGCTGATCAGAGCAGGGACTTTGCTTCCAGAGTTGAGATGTTGGTTGAGAGAGAAAGTGGGGGTACAGAGGACAGTGAGGATCAGCTGTGGGTGGGTGGAAGAGGATGGTGGGTGTCAAGCCTTCCCCTCAGACTCTGTCTCCTCATGATCTCTACTACCCACAATGGTGGTACCTACTATTTGATGAATGACTTTACAATCTAGTGATGGCCTCTATTCTACTCAGAGATACTTTCTCCCCTAGAACTAGGGGTTGAACCCAGGACTTTTTCACTGAGTTACACCCCCAGGGATTTTTATTTTGAGACAGGGTCTCACTGAGTCACTGAGTAGCCCAGGCTGGGTTCAAACTTGTAGTACTCCTGCTCAGCCTCCTAAAGTGTACCTTTTTTATTTCTGAGGTTACACTACTTTTAAAAATAAAGAAATGGATGGAGCTGGGGATTTGGGTCAGTGGTTCCGGCGCCTGTCTTGCAAGCGCAAGGGCCCGGGTTCAATCCCCGGTAACCACATACCATACTGGGTGTGGAGACTCACGCCCAGCAGCAACCAGTACCACATACCACAGTGCTGGGCATGGTGGCTCACGCCTATAATCCCAGCACTCTGGAGGCAGAGGCAGGAGGATTGCTGTGATGTGAGTTGGAGGCTGAGCTCAGGGCCAGCCTGAACTACAAAGCGAGACCCTGTCTCAAAAACCCAATAAATAAATAAATAAATAAATAAATAAATAAAAATAAAGAAATGGAATGGAGAGGTGGCAGGCACCTCTGACTCCTGGCTATTGGAGAAGCTGAGGCAGGATGATCAGTTAAGCCCAGGAGTTGGAGGCTAGACCAGGGCATCATAGCAAGATTCCATCTCAAGAGAAGGAGAAAGAAGAAAAAATGTCAAACAGTGTTACAAAAGCATCATCACTCCACAGGTTGACACTTTTGACTCACATAAGACAATGCATACCATTGCGATGCTCGCAAAGTCATTTCCGGACTTAGGGAACGGTGCCCATTCAACCAGCTCTATGAGAGCAGGCCGTCTGGTCCCTCTGTGCTCCTGCTGCAGCCCCAGGTCTGCAGTGATGCCTGGCATGGAGTAAGGGTTCAGTCGGGGTTCCCTGGACTTTCCTGCTGCCCTGGAGGGTAAATGGTGCTCATTAGGCAGTGGGGGCCAGAGTCCAGCTTAGACATGCAGCAGAAATAGCTGCTTGGAGTCCTGCTGGAGTGTCCTTGTGGATGTCAACAAAACCCTTTTGCTATTATGATGAAAGTGTAAATTGGGGCCATTAGTGACTAAGGGGCCAGTCTGCTCTCTTCTTGTCCCCCAGTCCTAGGTGCCCCATCAGGGTTCTCCTCCCAGAGACTCCTCCTGGGCCAACTATGCGCACGTTCCATCAGAGGTCGCAGAGCCCTTGGGCTGTGGATGCTGGTGGTGGGGCCCTGGAGTTCTTGCAAGTTCTTGTGAGCCCACTGTGCTTGGAGAGCAACAGTGACTCCCGTTGTGTTTTTATACACCCCTCAGACTATGGTGATAAATAAAATTAAAATTCCTCAATCCCTGCACTTGAGAGGCTGAGGCAGGAACATTGCCCTGAGTTTGAGGCCATCCTAGGGTACAAAGCAAGATCTTATTTCAACCTTTCCCAACTTAAAATTCCTTCAGAAGTGTTTTGAACTTACTGTAGCGCTGGGTCATTAGGCATTTCCTCAGTCTACAGATGTTAGGAGCCCACCGCTGGCATGTGAGTGCTTGAGGCTGGCAGTGAGTCAACTCGTCTGGATGTGCCAACAGAGGCCTTGGGAATCTGGATAGTTGGACACTCTGTTTACGGAATACTGTCTTGGCCAGTTCACAACCTGTCATACCGGCCACACCTAGTGTGGCGATGGCATGACACGTTTGTGCCCAGGACATACGTTCTGTCTCTTAGGTGAGCCAGCAAGGAGTACACTCCTTGACAGTCATAGTGGCAGAGACCTGAGTTTGAATCCTTGCTCTCCTTGTTTGCGAGATCGTCATCTTGTGCTAAATCACAGCCTTTTTATGTCTCACTATAGCCTCACCTATAAAGTGGGGAAATAAGCTGGCATATTTCATGTCTGTAATCACAGCACTCTGGGAGGCCGAGGCAGGAGGATCACAAGTTGGAGCTCCCTGGATAATTTAATAATAGCAAGTAGACTCTCTCCAAATTTCAAAGGTATAGCTCTGAGCTGTGGCCTTGGATTTAATTCCCAGTGTAGCAAAAAACAAACAAATCACAGTGAAATAAAACCAGTTCCTTGAAGGGTTGGTGATGACCAGGGAAAACCTTATAAATTATAGTGCCGCATTAGCCGTTGTGGTAGTGATCTCCACCCCTGGAGCCCTCTGTATATGCAGGAGGTGCCCATGAATGTGGGATGAAACCTGTGACGCAGAAACGAGCAGCCAGACCGTGAGTGAGTGGCTCTGAGCAGGAGCCAGGGCTGAGCCTGAGCCTCCACTGTACCCCGTCCGTACAGGACCCTCCAGATGCATTTGTAATTTTTATTGTTATATCTTTTAATTTTGTTTTGCTCTCCCCGCTGTCTTGAGCAGAGGAGATAGGGAGCTGGTATTTATGGCTACTCCTGCGACCTACCTCTTGGAATGTATGTATCAGTTAATTTAATCTCCCTGGTTTTATTTAAGCTGTTTTTCGCCCCTCATCCACTCTCTTTACTTCTCCATCCCAAGTCTCCCTCCTCCATGTCTTCCCACCCTGTCCCTTCGACTCTTGTCCCTTCTGCGCTTCTTGGTCTTCCTGTCCCTTCTCCTCCCCCACCCCACCTCCTTCTCCCTGGACCTCTCCCCTCCTGCACAGCCTCTGGCCTCTTGGTACGAGGTACTACAGCGTTTTCCAGTCTCTCTCTGTCTCTCTCTCTCCCTCTCTCTCTCTGCCCCGCTGCCTGATTGACGTTTACAAATTACCCAGCTGAAAGTGTTCAATTCCTGACCCGCCTATTTCTGTTCAGCAATGAGTGAGATTTGCAAGCATTTTGTCATATAATTACCACAAATCCCTTGAAAATTTCCACAGCAAGAGCAGATGAATGGGAATATGGGGGCCTCCAGCCATTGTGGTTTGGCCAGATGAAATCTGAGGCCAGAAATGCAAACCAGCCCAGCCCTCATGCATTCATTTATTTGCTTGTTTGTTTATGTGTTTACTGGGGTGCTCGGAGGGCTCACTGGTGCTTTTGTCTATGTCCCCTGAGATTTCTGGGAAAAACTTCCACAGTGCCAAGACACACTTCTCCACCCCCTCCTGGTGCTTGCTTGTGCTGTAAAATATTTGGATTGGGAGATTTATTTGCTTTACACGAGTGTATTTGTGCTGATTTTATTGTATTGACTGGGTGCATTTTTTCTGCGTTGTACTACAGTTTTATTGTGTGCCAGTCATGGGCATACATCACCCACGTTGTTTTCTACAAAAATTACACCCTGTTTCCCTGTGTCTCAATAGGACTCGCTGTATTAGCACCTAAGTGAAGAGCTGGGCTGCTGTTGCCCCTGGGCTCTGTGGCTCTGTGGCCCCTCGGGGGCCGTCTGGGTGGCACCGGGCACTTGGAGCCATAGTCAGGCACCCGGGTGTGTGTGGCTGCCCATGTGGCCCTGACTGCCCGGCCCACCTGGCTTGCAAACCTGAGGGAGGAAGTGTTGGAGTAAAAGTCTATGTCACAGGGGCCACGGCTGAGCTGCATGCTGGTTGAGGCCAAGAGGCCCCTAAAGAAAGGGTCCCTCATCTGCTTGCTTCCTGCCCGTATCTGTGGGAGTCCTACAAATGCAGGCTGGGGTCAGCCTAGAGGAGCACCCTTGGGGTGACCCTTTTAGGGTCTCTCCAGAGAATTTAACAGCAAGAGGGCGGCCAAAACCAGGAATTCCGTGTTTACGGTGAAATGAGGTTCGGCTTATGTCTCATGGCCTGATTATTCTCCCCATTTTACAGATGGGATAATAACGGCATGGACAAACTTGACCACTTGCTGTGGATCATGGAGTTAGGGACTGAAGGATGGAGAATGGAGCTTGTTTCTCCTTCTTCTTCTTTTTAAAATTTTTTTTTAAGGTTTTTTGAGACAGGGTCTCGCGTTGTGGTTCAGGCTGGCCCTGAGCTCAGCCTCAAACTCACATCACAGCAATCCTCCTGCCTCTGCCTCCCGAGTGCTGGGATTACAGGTGTGAGCTACCACGCCCAGCACTGTGGTATGTGGTACTGGTTGCTGCTGGGGTGAGTCTCCACGCCCAGTATTGTTATGTGGTTACCAGAGATAGAACCTGGGTCCTTGCGCTTGCAAGACAGGCGGAACCACTGAGCTATATCCCCGGCCCTTCTTTTTTTAGTTTTTTGAGACTGGGTCTCGCTTTGTATTTCAGGGTGGCCCTGAGCTCACTATGTAGCCCAGGCAAGCCTCCAACTCGAAGTAATCCTCCTGCCTCTGCCTCCCAAGTACTGGGATTACAGGCGTGAGCCACCACGCCCAGCACTGTGGTATGTGGTACTGATTGCTGGTGAGCGTGAGTCTCCACAACTGGCATTACTGTACGTGCTTACCGGGGATTGAACCCGGGTCCTTGCACTTGCAAGGCAGGTGCCAGAACCACTGAGTTAAATCCTCGGCCCTGGGGCCTGTTTCTTGCATCTCAGGAAAGAGAAGGGAGATAAATTCTTGGAGGTAATTAAGGCAGAGGAGTGCAAAGGGGAAACGGCGCTAGAAGCCAACTAATGCACTGCCCAGTAGGTATGGGAACTGAGGCCCTGAGGGGTCAGCGACTTGCTAAAAGCGGAGCAGACTGTTGGTGATCTAGAGGGGCAGCCTTCTTTTCTTTCTTTTCCTTCCACTGGTTATAGGGTTGGAATCTGTCTTTGGGCCATCTGGCTGTCCCAGGGGTGTTGCATGGCTTGTGTAAGTTTCAGTGTGTGTGTGTGTGTGTGTGTCTGTGTGTGTGTGTGTGTGTGTGTGTGGTGTGTGAATGTGAGAGTGTGCACAGGTTGCAGGTTTGTAAGAGTGTGCCACAGCTACTCACAAGGGAAGATGGGTCACCTGAGGTATACCTGGGACCCCAGTGTCCCCCAAGGTGATAGTGGGCGTGGCCTGTGGCCTCCAATTCCAGTTCTCTTGCCTGGTGGACCCAAAGCCACCTCTACTGTGACAGTGTTTTATTGGGAATCACAGAGAGATTTGGGTCTGTCTTGTTCCCATTTGTACCTGTTAGTCACCAGTAAGACGAGAGTTTGGGGGCAGTGCAGTGGACAGATTTAAATATCTCAGCCTCTCCCTTTCAATATCACTTTATTTAATTTAATTTTATTCTTTTTTTTTTTGCAGTTCTGGGGATTGAACTTGGGCCCTTGTGCTTCCAAGGTAGATGCAGTATTGCTACTTTTAAATTTATTTTTTTAAAAGGACCAAAGCTTATATAATTAAATTAAAGAGAGCATGTCCTATTATAAACTGTCTTTCCTCATGGTAAAATCCCATTTTTGAAGAGAGGCTGTAAAATTGTATCTAGGAATGTTCTCCTTTGGGTATTAGCTTTTCCACTTAATTGTTTCTGTCATCCTGTGAGGGGCTTGCAGAGGAAGGGCTGGGTCTCCCCTCTCCAGGAGGGTCCTCTGGAAGGAACCTGGACGGGGAGGGGTGGGTGGAAGAGGTGTGTCTGGGGGCTGCGGTCTGCAGCTGCCTCCTGGGGGCAGCCTCGGGAGGGGCTCTGGAGACAGGAGCCAGCGCACGAGGCCAGGAAGCCGCATCCCTTTCAGCCAGCCCTGCCGTCTGCATGCGTGACCCCAGCTGTGTGCACAGACCTGCCTGTGCTCACCAGTTTCACAAATACACATGGACAGACCAGTAGCCCCGTTCAGACCTCGACTCGCCTGTGTGTACAAAGGTGTGCAAAGGCATTGTAGGCTCTGATACATGTAGGTGTCCCAAAATGGTTTTATATATGCACAAAGAAATCTTTCCTCCTCTCGGAATAGTTAACCAGGGGCTTCAGAGTCAAAAGACGGGGTTCCAGCGTGTGCCCCTCTCCAGCTCTGACTCACTGGGACCGAGGGGACTCCTTTGGCCTCTGGGTCTCCGCCCTCCCTGTGGCCACTCTACTCTTCTGATCATGTGCCGAACAGTCACTCACTCGGGGTCTCCCTCCTTCCTGGCCCTGGCTCCGGCTTTCTCTGCTGCTGCTCGAGTGCCCAAGCTTCCTGACTACTCTCCCGGGCCTGTAGGAAATGCTGCTGGGAGTTTTCAACCCCAAGATCACCTGTATCTCTCTTACATGAGGCTCTTGACTCAGTTTCCCTGATAGAAGACATAGAAGTGTCCAATTAAGTTCTGAGACAGGTGTTTGTATTGGCGTCCTGGACAGATTTCCAAATCATCTCATTACTCACTTCCCCTAAATTAACACCCTCAATGAGTTGGGTGTAGGGTGGTAACCAGGGCAACCCTTCCCTCTTGGTCTCATCCCGAGTTAATACTGCTGAAGAGCTCTCAGGGCCAGCGAGTCACCCCACAATTATCCCGAGAGGTAATGGGCTTGGAGAGCTGGGCTGGGCTGGGGGCTCAGGAGCCGGGTCCGTGGGGTGGGGGAGGAGAGAGAGCAACCTGCCCCTCTGTAAGAGCTGGGCCGAGAGAGGATCGGGTGCTGGGCAGCTGCCGGCTCAGGACCCCCTCCATGTCGCTTCTCTGGGGCAATTGTTCTTGCTCAGAGCCTGACTTTTTCCCCAACTGGATTTCAGGGCTGGATTTGTGTTCTATTGTCTGGTTTGAAATCTTGAACAACTGTGTGTGTGTGTGTATGTGCGCGCGTGCAGGCCCGTGCATGTGAGGGTTTTTCTACTTTGAGAACAGGCAGGCCCCAACTAGGTACATTTTGTAGGTTCTCTTGTGTATCTCCGAGCCTCCATTTTTCCCTTGGTGGAAGGGGTGGAGAGAAGGAGAGAAGTCGCGCCCCCACCTTCCCAGAGACAGGAGGAAAAGCAGCCACCACGGAGGCTGATGATTCAGCACCTCCTGGCCCTGACACTGCTCTAGATAGAGGTTGGAGTGTGACTACGTGTGTGCGCGAGGAGGAGACAGACAGACAGACACACAGACATACAGATGGGGACAGTGGCAGAGGATCGAGGAGGGGGGTGGGGGATCTCAGAGACAGAGCTACCTGCTGGGCACAGGGCCTCAGATCGCAGGGCAGGATGGGGAGAGGGTCCCCCAGCTGAGCCTGTGTCCTCGCTTCTGCACCTCCCACCAACCCATCCAGCGCCAGCACAAATTTGCATTTAAATAGAGATTTTTTTTTTAATGAGAAGGACCCATGGGAGCCCCCAGACTATTAAGTTTCCTTCTGGGGGCTGTGTGGAGGCTTCTTCATTTGCCCCTCCACACCAGCCTTCCATGCGTTTCCCCGGCTGTCATATTATTCTGTGGCCGTATATTCTGAGGGCCAGATGAGGCCTTGGCGCTGGCGATCTGAGGCCACTCGTGGGGACAATGGGACAGTGCTCCTGGGAGCACAGGAAGATGTCCTGACTTCATCACCCTACCTCTTTGTTTGCTTGTGGCCTGAGCCCTCCACGCTTGATTCTTTCAATCTCTCGCTGCTGGGCACAGTCCTGTTGCTGAGTCCGAGGTCCGGGCACTGGTGCTGGATCTGTGTCCGCATTGTCCTGGGCAGTCTGTGTTAATCAGGACACAGGAGGTCGGGCTAGAGCTGTCATTCCACGGTTTCCTGGCTGAGTAGTGCTGGGTCAATTATTTGACCTCTCTGAGCCTAATTCCTCACCTGAGGAATGGGGATGAAACTGAACCCCCCGTGGGTGGAGGTGAGATGAGTGAGAATGTTGTGCAGGGCCATTGCTTAGTGCAGGGCCAGTCAGACAGAAGCGGAGAGCACGGGATTTTGAAGAAAGGGTCTCTGGTGCTGTAGTGAGGCGCAGGGCTTTTCCTACAGCCTGGCCGGTGAGGCCTGATGGCCGTGCAAACGTACTCACAATCCAGAGCTCTTCCATCTGGAGGCTTGAGGACAGGTGGTGGGGAGCCCTCAGGGACCAGAAGCTGAGGAGGGGAGGGCGTGACAGGGTCCTGGGGCCGCCTCTGGGGTGCAGGGCAGTTGGACAGGTAGGCGGAGGGGTGGTGCTATGTGGCACAGTGAGGGGGATGAGGGTGTCAGCACGTCCAGGGCTGGGGTGGGGAGCCTGGGAGCAGAGCTGAAGGAGGGAGGTCCCCAGCTGCCTCTCCTCAGCTCCTCGGCACTGGTCGCCATAGGTCCCTGACCCACCACTGGGCCAGGAAGGGAGACAGAGACAGGATGGGCAGGGACGGTATGTGTGAATGGAGTGTCACACACACACACTCTCTTTCTCTCTCTCTCACACACACACTCTCACACAGACACACAGACACACACACACACACACACACACACACACACACACACACACACACACACACCTGTTAACCCTGATCCTCCTGCCGCTGTCTGGGTCAGTCTGGCATCTTCTGTGGCGCAGTGACAGCGCCAAGTTCTCTGCTGGTCAAAGCCTCTGTGGTTTGACCTTCTCCTTCCTCTCTCCGTGACTCCTCCTCTCTTTCCTCTATTTTCTCTTCCCCTTTTTCTTTTTCTCCTCTGTTTCATTTTCTACTTTCCTTTGTCTCTTTCTTCTCATTTTTTAAGAAAAATTTTGTATTTGTATATGTGTGTGACAATGCCTTCGGTGTGGGGAAATGGTATATATATATCTATATATATCCATACAGAGTTTGCCAAAAAGTATGTACACATAAGAAAAAGGAAAACTTGTATAGATATTTTAATACTAAATTTACTGAGACGTCATGAGATTAATACAGCTGGCCTCTGCAGTTAATAAGAGGTGTTCCAAGGGTGGCCAGTAGCTTCCGGACATTTATTATTTGTCAGACTCTGTATATGATATTTTGGTCTTTTTTTTTTTTTACATTTTACTTTTTAAAATGTTTCTAGGAATAAAGTCTTAGAGACATAGTTGAGGAGTCCCCTGCCTGGGCCTGTCTGGTTCAGAGGTGCCTTTGTGAGTGTCAGAGAGGGGTAGCTCTGAAAGAATTCCACCCACGGGGACAGGATGTGGCTGTTTTTTGCTACTTTTGGCGAATAATAAAAGGTACATAGTTTGGGGATGTGGCAGCAGCACAGCACCTGCCTGGCCAGCACAAGGTCTTGAGTTCGAGTCTCAGTATAAGAAAAAAAAGGAATGCTTCCTTCTGGCGGCCTTCATATAAGGGCATGGAGTGGTGACTGCAGCGTATACTGGACATGAGCCCTGACTTGTGGCCTTGTGCAGTGAGCAACCTGCACATCCATACAGGGCCACCCTTTCTCCTCCCTCCCACTTAGGAGCCATTTCTATCCCTCACGCTCACATTTAAAAAATATTCCCTCCCCCTTTCTCTGCTTCCTTTTCAATCATTTTTTTCTTTCTTTACTCTCTTTTTCTTTCTAGAATTCATTGTTACAAGTCACTTCTCTTTTATTTTTGTACCAGGGATCAACTCGGGACCTTGTGCTTTCCAAGCAGGCCTAGCACCACTAAGCTACATCCTGGCCCACATTGTTATAAGTCTTTTCATGCCTGTGTACATCTATGTGTAGCCACTGTTATGTGTGTGTCCATTATTTCTCTCTGCAGAGGACGTGTGTTGTCTTTCCTTTCTGGCTTGATGGGAGCTGTATATGTGTCTCGGTTCTCTGAAGCTCCCCAATCAGCCCTTGGCTGGGGTGTGGGAGGAGAGGGAATTGGCGGGGAAACCAGGAACACTGAGGCCCTGGACCTTCCTGTCTTTTCTCAGCCTCTTGCCCAGGACTCCCAGTCTTCCCCAGAGCTCTTGCTGGCCGCTTTCTCCCTTGTCCCCAGGCCTCCTGGCACCTCTAAGACCAGAGTGAGCAGGCAGGGCCAGGTGGGGGGTAGCTGGGAGGGGGCTCGGGAGCCCGGGGAAGCTGGGCAGGGGCTGGGGGCCCCTGGGACCCCTTTCCACAAGGACAGAGGCGGCACCAGCTGCTCTACAGAAGAAATATTCCCCAAAGTCAGAGTGGTCGTCTCGTATTTTAAGTGGCCCTTATTTATCACCGTCCTCCTGGGCTTCCTTTCGCGGCAAATGATGATAAAAGACAGCAGGGAGGGGGGCGCGGGGGCTGCCAGCGGCCGGCCCTGCAGCTGTCAGAGGCGGCAGCACAGCGGAGGTGGAGACGCACGGGGTACGGGTGCACTGATGTGCACACACAGATGCCGCACGCGCACACACATGCACACACAAGGCATGACACATATGTGCCTAGATTCAGCCATAACACGAACATGTCCGCAGATACTAACCACAGACCTATGTGCCCAGTGACCTCCACACTGAGGGTGCACATGGCCTGACATATGCCCCAGGACAAACTGACAACAACACATGCCCCAACAGGCATGTACAGTGATGGACATACTCACCAAACAAGCAAGGGCTCACAGGCCTGCCGGGCATACTCCCACCCGGAAAATGGCAGCCACTCCCCGTGCCATTGTGCTGGCATGTGCCCACCCTTCAGGGCCACGCTATGGGCGTCTGTTAGACAGCTCCTGTGTGTGTGTGTGTGTGTGTGTGTGTGTGTGTGTGTGTATCTGGCCGCTGTCTGATGGTGGCCAGGACATGTGTGTGGAAACTCCTCACACAGTCCTTGAACACATGGTCATGCAAATACACTCACAGTCCAGCTGCAAAATGTGAGCTCCACGTCACTTCACACCATATCCAAAAATGAATGCAAGATGGAAGACAATGGAACCTCCGGAGGGAAACCAAGATGTCTGACCCTGAGGGGGGTACAGATGCCGCGTGTAGAACACAGCCTTGCACACAGGCCTTGAAGGCCAGAGCGCTTTGATTCCTGTTTCATGCCGTAAATGACTGCGCTAATCTTGGGGGAGCCACTTGCTTTCTCTGGGTTCAGGCGCCTTATTCAACCAGGAAGGTGTAACACCTGAAAAGCCCCGGGGTGAAGGTCAAAAGGCCTTCCAAGACCACTGCCCCTGCACAGCCTGGCTAAATGGGGAAAATGTCCCTAGCTTTGGGTACTGTTGTGACCACATAGCTACCTAGACATGCCCCTAAGTCAAGGGCTGTGCCCCACACACTTTCCTGCCTTCCTGTTCAGGGGACCTCAGGGAGGGGGGCCTATTGACCCCCCCTGTTCAGGAAGTCTCCCCCACAGCCTCTTCCACACCATTGGGCTCAGTTACCAGTCAGCCTCCTTTCCCAGCCTCAGCCCATTAGTACAGCTCCCTGGGGGAATCTATTTTTTAAAGGTTATTAGCAGATTATTGGTTCTTTATCAACCTCAGGCCCCAATCTCCAATCTCCCAATGAAGCCATTGTCACCTAATAAGATGCTCTTGATAATCCTGGTATGAAGGCGGTGGCGGGCCTGGAGGGGGTGGGGCGGCGGGAAGGAGGAAGGGTTAACAGCGCCACCCCAGCCCCCACCCCCTCGGTCCTCAAAGAGCCGAACTACTGTGTGTTGTAGTTTTCAACTGCAAATCATCTTTAATAGCAGACATCACGGGATGGCTCATTACATTAAGCTATTTTTCATGCTATCTCCTGTAATATCCTCTAATCCAATGCGTTTCAAATCACCTCAGGCTAAAATAAGAGACATAGCGATGTAATAGCCTAGTGTATTAGTGGGTTAATTGCCCTGTTGTACTCTTTCTAGTAGCTATCTCTGGAATGACTTCTATATTAATTGTAAATTGCTTAATACATTTAACTCCTTGCCACTGTCCCATCCACTAACGAAGGCAGACACTACCCAGTTGCTTGACGGGAAAGTGTGTGTGAATGTGTCATGGGCCCTCCTTTCCAACTCTGGTCCCTTCTGTCTCCTTGGCTCGAGCAGAAAGTGTAAGCTTAGAATATACTTCTCAGTGTCAGGAGGGAAGAGGGGGTGAGATCAGCATTTATTGAGCACTTACTATATACTAGGTCCTGGGCTAAGTCTTTCACCAAATGCCATCTCCTTGGAGCCTCCCAAGACCTTGAGTATTCTCCCTAGAGGTCATGTGATCTGTTCAAGGTCACAGAGCCAAGACCTGAGGAAGCTGCATTTGCCCTCCGACCTGAGTGCTCCTAGAGCCCCGTGGCCAGAAGTAGAGGAGGATTTAAAGCTCTGAACCTGAGATCAGTGATGGTTGGCAGGGACTTGGGGGGCTCCTGATCTATGGGACACACCCAGCCCTTGACTAGGGGAGTCCCCAGTCTGATGGGAAAGACATAAGCCCCCAGACTGAAGAGGGACCTCAGACCGCTAACCTGGGGTCTAAGTCTGGGAGGGGGACACAGCCTCTGCCCTGCAGGAGACAGAGGAGAAGAAACTTGTGCAGCTTCAATCTTGGGGGACCCCTGGTCAGAGGGGGGAGATGCTGATCCTCACAGAGGGCATATCGAAAAGGTGCAAATGAGTGAGATGCGAGGCAGGGCAGACAGACAAACTGCACCCCTGTTCCTGCTCCCCGTTTTCCTAAGGAATCCTGGCAGCCTGTGGGACCAGGGCCCTGGGACCTCCCCTCCATCCTCTCTGTTTCCTTTTCTGGACAGGAGTGACAAACAGGGTCCCCGAGAGAACAGAGAAAGATGGGGGTGTGGCGTGTTGAGAGGGAACAGGCTAAGAAAGATGCAGCAGCAAAGCAGGCTCAAAGGGACGGCTTCCACCTTTACCTTTGGCACGTTAGCCCTTTAACACACACGAGCGATGCTTTATGAGTGGGGGCCCCAAGGACGTTCTGGATTAAAGATCTCCGTGTCCAGTGGACTACAGGCACATGGCAGGGGACCCAGACTGCAGGTGCCATTGGGAGCAAATTCCTCTCTCACGTCCAGCCTTAGCAGCAGCTCTTGGCGTGGAAAACTTCCAGGAAGGCCTTGATATCGAGGCACCCACTTCTGGGACGGTCCTTGGGACCACAAAAGAGACAAAAGGTTAAAGGACGTAGAGGAAGGCAGGACGGAAGAAGAGGATGCGGGACCTGCAGGGACCTCTGGGGCAGGGCAGGTGGAGCCTGGAGCCTGGGGTGGGGGCAGTCGCTTAACGCTTTGTTGGTGACGGGCTCAGAGCAACCTTGAGCGCGGACGCGGAGACAGTGATTTAGGTGTTGGCACCGGAGCGTGAAGGTAAATGGCCACATCTCACCGTCAGGAGGTGAGCCCTTCCCCCAAGGCCCCAGGCTGGGCTTGGTGGGTGGAGGCTTCTGTGACCCCCAGATGCCGCCACGCACCTACACCCGGAGGGGCGGTGGACTTGCAGCCGTCTTCCCATCCTCCCTTTCCTATTTGGGAACTGTCTCCTTGGCCCCCCTCACCCTGGGGAGCAAACAGTTCCTGCTTCTGGAGTGGGTGGCTCCTTGGCGAGCTCACTGCTCACCTCCGAAGTCCCCCTTGAGGTCCCGAGGTCCCGAAGCTGGGAAGGGCCGACGGAGGAGGCTGCGGACCCCAGTCCGGGAGTCCTTGTGCTGACTGGGGCGGGCGTTGGGTTGAAAAGGCTGGCACCCGGCGAAGCTCACTGCCTCTGGTGTAAGTCCTAGCTGTGACCATGACGCAGGCTCTTTGTGACAGACAGGGACCTATAGGTGTGATCCTACAGTCACACTGCTTTGGGCCTCGCTTTGCTCCTTCCCCTGGAAGTGGATGGGAAGTGGACCTTGGAGATGAGTAACGCAGCCATCTCGCCGAGAGTGGAGGAGAGAGGCAGAGTCCTGTGGGGATGTGTGTGCTCAGAGCGGGGCAGAGAGGAGCCAGGACGTCCCGGAGGAGATGTGCAGGGGCCAGGGCCGGGGTTCAAGCCAGGGACACCTCCAGCTGCTGCCCTACCCTGAGGCCATCCAAAGGGAGAAGAGAGACGACTTCCTAGCTCTGCCTTGAACATCTTTGATCATTATTATTCATTATTTGATCATTATCATTGTGATAATCATGATGATATTATTATTATTATTATTCATAAGAGCTGCTTTTTCTTGGATGGGTACTAGGGGTTGTTTTTGCCTCTGCAACTCTGAAGTAAATACTGTTATCTCCATTTTATAGATGGAAACACTGAGGTTGGGCTGTGACTTTAGACTACAGAGCTGAAAGGTGGGGCTGGATGTCGGTTCTATTAACTCTAAAAAGATTTCCCCTGCAGCCCACGCCGTCCCACGCTGTCCTATTCCGTGGTCTGTGTCCTGAGGAAACCCCTGGATCTCTGCCATAGCACGGATCTCTGGCCCCTTCCCTGCTGTGGGGACCTCCCAACCTTGAGCAGACAGAAGGCAAAGGGAGGGGGAGCACTCCCCCTTCAAGGTGTGGAGCACTCCTGGACTAGAGACTTTCTGTGGAGTGGACGTCATCCTCCCCTGACTGGGCCAGGACCCAGGTGCATATTAAGTGGGGGTGGGATGGAGTGGTGTGAGCCCTAAAACCCAAAGCCCAGTTCCTCGGGCCTCAGTTGCTGTGACAGTTTCTAAGAGCTGCATGTATGGAGTGCCTACTGCATGCCCCAAAATGCCCAGCCTTCTTTTAACCCCATGGTTACCTGTGAGCTCATCTGCAAAGCGCTCCTCCCCACCGGGCTGGTCACAGAGCCTGGTACCGGAAGCTTTGTACAGGTGACACCCTAGACCCTTATCCCTGGCTTTCAGGGGTGGAGGTTTTGTGTTGGGGCTGCTTTGCCTTTTAACCTGTCGTCTCTGGGCTTGGCTCAAGGGGTCTGATCCTTCCTGGGCATCAGGGCACACGCCCTGCCAGCTTCCTCTTGAGTCCACCTTTGCCCCTCAGCACGTGATGTGTGCGTGTGGACGTGAGGGGGGAGGGTGGCTCCACGCAGGCCTGGCATCCTGTATGAGAAGTCCAGGCGGTGAGCATGGCAGAGTCGCCCAGAAGCCCCTTCCCAGGACAGGGTCTGATCCTACCTCTGGGACCTTCCCAGCCTCCAGCCGCGTGGGCAGCTTCGGGGAACCCACTGTCAACACCACCATTTTGACTGGCTCAGCCACATGGTAAAGGTGGGTTCCTTGGGATAACGTCTTTGCGAGGTTGACAAGGCCAGGGGACAGTCCCCATTCTGGGTCCTCATTGCCTCTTCTTCTCTTACTTAGAATCCTTGATTTACCCAGCGCTGCCTTTGGTGGGGATCCTGGTCCTCTCAGTCGAACCCCATCTTTTGATAGATAAGGGAAAGGGGGGCCCAGAGAAGGGGTACAACTTGCAGGAGGTCGCTCAGCAAGTGAGCAGCGGGCCCGCTGTCTCCTGGGCAAGGCGGCCAGCTGTGCATCTTGGGGGGCTCCCCACAAGACTGGAGGGGCCCTCACGAGTGAGGAGCACGCTTCCCTCCTTTCCTGGGGTGTTGCCAGCTGAGCCCCGGTCACCCCCTCCCCGTTCTCACGCACTGGGTAGAATTGTCTTAATGCAGTTGATTGTTCATACACATGTAAGCAAATATCTTCTCAAATTATCTCTTATCACCAAACAGGCTGCGATGCTCACCGGCTGGAGGGCTGAGGCTGTCTTTCAATCCGCCGATGACGGGGAGGGTGGGGAGGGGGCTGCCTGACACCAAAAATAAACCAGCGGAGCGGGGATGGTTGTCGCAAGGGGCAGAGCGAAGTTGTCAGGCGGCGAGAGCGTGTGAGGCGGCAGGACGATAATGTGGCATGACACTTCTGAAATGAGCGGCCCGTTGCCATGGTGAGCAGCCAGGAGGGACCAGCTCTCGGGAGGCTGAAATAAAACACGCTTTAAATGATGTTTGATTAGAATTTAGATCATGTAACCGAATGCCTCAGTCCTCCTTTTCCGCTGCTTTGCTGCTTTTCTCCTTTATTCTCCTCCTTGTCCCTCCATCCTTTCTTCCCCACCCCAGAAGGCACAGATACACACTCACACTCACATGCACAAATTCTGATGTACCCACACGCACACATATGCAAATGTGGGTGTGAACACGCATGTGCAAAAGGCACACACATGTAAAGCACATAGGACACACGCACACATGCACATGCACACCCTTCTCCTGTCCTCTCCCCAAGCCTTGGCTCAGGAAATTGTCTCCCAGCAGATGATGGGTCCCCTTAGCGGTCACAGCCCGGATCTGGAGCCAGCCCCGGGGTTCTCGGCTTTTGTGTTCTCATGTCAATAGTGTCACGGTAGGACTTCCTGCCCCTTGTGTGTGCGGCACTTTAGTCTTTACAGAGCTCTTGCAAATACAAGCTCGTGTTTTGCTCTCCCCACAGCCCCTCCCCCAGTCGTGACCGTTCCCATTTTCTAGATGAGGAATTAAGGGTTGAAGAGGCCAGATATTTTGTCCAAGATCTTGCACTTGGCAGGATGTGAACCTAGAACTTCTTATGGGAAAAACCTGTCTGGGAGGGAAGGGGCACAGCCAGCTCTCTGTTGTGGGGGCCGAGACCTCCTCTCTGATGTGACTTGAACACCCTTCTACCTGGCCTGTGTGAGCCGCCCAAAGGGGCAGCGGCCCCGGCCTCCTTGTAGAGGCTTTGAGCAGAGTGCAGGTTTCGGGCTAGCTGTCTTACTCTTTGGTTTGGTGACAGCTCTGCGTCACATCTTAGTGTTCTTGCAGGTTCTGTTCTGGGCTGGACGGTGACTCTGCTGACTGTGCAGCTGGTGGCCGGGACTCCCCAGTCTCCATTGCTCTTGCTGCCCTGAGACCCTGGACAGGTGACCCGTGTCCTGTTCTGTGTTGGAGACATGGCCTCCCAGGGTCCACTGTCCCGAAGTCTGTTGTCTCTCTGTCAACCAGTCTGTTCTTTCATTCTATCACTTAACTGTCACATACTTGGTCAGTACTTACTGCTCAGTAGGATTTGGTATAGTCTCTCTCTCTTTTTATGCTTTTTTTGTACCACAGATCAAACTCGGGAACTTGCATTTGAGAGGCAGGCGCCAGAACCACTGAACTAAATCCCCGGCCTGCTGGTCTCTGCCTTTGTAAGCCCAGGGTTTGTGAGACAGACAGACCCACAGGTAGGCAGATACTTGCCCGTATGTGTGCATATGTACGCAGTAGGGCAGGGTGGGACGTGCCGTCATGGAGGAGGCAGCCGAGTGCTGAAGTCTTCCCAGGGGAGGAGGCACCGGGAAAAGAGTAGGAGCCCCAGCCGGGTGGGCAGACAGGAAGGGGCAGATTGCAAAGTCCAGCTTGACCCAATGGAATGGATGTTCTCTGGGTGGGTGAGCTGTGGTGTTCTATGTTGTTTTGTTTGGGTGCAGGGAAAAGACCGGGGCCTATATATATGTGTTTCTACACTGACCTCCAGCTCCAGCCCAGACCAAGCTTTCGAAAAGCAGCCTGAGTTCCTATGTACCACCAGCCCCCCAGACTGGGGTTCCCTGAACGTGGGGTGGTATCTTCTATTTTTTCTGCTCCAGTGGAAAGGCATTTATAAGCCAAGGATTTAGTTCAGTGGCACCGTGCAGGCACAAGGTCCTGAGTTTGATCCCTGGTACCAGGAAAAAAAAAAAAAAAAAAAGGAAAAGTATTTACTTCTTTGCATATCCTGATACTTGTGTGAAAGCAGAGAGCCTGCCTTGTGGCTGTGCCTAGTGGTTGGCACCAGGTCT
>PVIR01020296.1:0-30855 GCA_004026965.1 Petromus typicus
TGGTATTGGGATAGAAACAGATACATAGACCAACAGAACAGAACCGAGATTTTATAAATAACTCTTTACCTCTATAGTCAACTAATTCTTGACTAAGTGCCAAAATCGTATATTGGAAAAGGATAGCCTCTTCAATCAATAATACTGGAAAAAGTGGATATCCACATGCAGAAGACTAATATTTGACCCTTATCTTTTTCACTCTGTGCAAAAATCAACTCAAAATGGGTTAAACACCTAAACTTAAGAATTTAACACTCTGAAACTATTAGAAGAAAACACAGGAGAAATGGTTAAAGACATTTGTACAGGCAATGATTTGATAGGACTCCTTTTTAACTCTGGGGAAAAAAGCAAAAATTCACAAATGGGATTTCATCAAACTGAAAAGCTTCTGCACAGCAATGGAAATAATCAACAGAAGGAAGGGAACCTGCAGACTGGGAGAAATTATTTGCCAACTATTCATCTGACATAGGGTTATGATCCAGAAGATGTAACTTGAAAAATGCTAAAAACGAAGTATCCAAAATGAACAAGCGATCTAAACAGACTTGTCTCAAACAAAATGCAACAAATATGTGAAAAAAAAAATTCAGTATCATGAGCCATCAGGGAAATGCAAAGCAAAAGTACAAGGAGCTCTGTCTTACCCCAGTCAGGACATATACATACATACATATATACATACATATATATATATATATATACATACATATATATATATATATATATACATACATATATATATATATATATATACACACACACACACATACATATATATATATATATATATGCATACACACACACACATTGTGGAATATGATTCAACCATAAAGACTGAAATCCTTTCACAATAAAATGGACAAAAATGGAGACCACTGTGTTAAGTGAAATAAGCCAGATACAGAAAGGTAAGTACTTCTCTTTCACATATCAAAGCTAATAAAATGTTGACCTGAATGTAGAATAGAGATTAGCAGGCTGAAAAGAGTGTGCATGTGAGGAAGGTGTCCATAAAGGAAGGTTCGATTGGATCAGTGCATGCTGCATGCATGCATGGTAATACCATACCACTAAGATGTACAATTATTATGTGTTAACCAAAATACAAAACAAAAGAGGAGAACTACTTAGAATTCATATTGCTAGGGATTCAGAAAAAAAGATCAAGAATTCCACAGTAGCCAGACCCAAGAAGTCACCCGCCTGGGGCCCCCAGGGCTGCTTTAGGACTAAATGGATCCTTCGCGCAGAGTGCTCAGCACCAAGGCTCCCAGAGATGGGGCATTCAGTGCAGGGCCTTACTGAAGGGGTCTCAGGGCCGCTCCTTGGGCTCATCCTTGGCATGAGCACTGCTCCCTTGCTCAGAACTGCCAGCAGAATTTACAGTGAAGATGCTCTTGACAAACTCCTTGGTTATTTTTAAATTCAGGCTGAAGATCCCATTGCCATAGGAACCCTGAAGAGTCCACACGACTCAGCGGGACATCAAGGGACAGAAAGCCCCAGTCAGGCTCACTTCTGGATCCACCTGCTCAGGAAGCTTGTTCACAGGAAATGACGAGAACCAACAGCCAAGCTTCTGCTCTTTTGACACCCTATTCATGGAGAGCCTGAGCAAACACCATGTGCCCGGCTGCACCGCCCACTGTCCCCAATCCCGCCCCATACACCTCTGCAGCACGCAGCAAGGCAGAGGAACAGGGGGACCCAGCAGAAAGGAGACCAGCAGCATAGTACGACCAGGAGGGAGGCCAACAAGGGAGAACAACCAGAACAACAGGATGTGCTTGTCATGTTTCCATTTAAACAAAAGACTTTTCAAGTCTGAAAGCTGCTGTGGGAGTATTTTATACCAGGGCTGCCTGTCTGCAACACTGCTAATATTCAGGTGCAGAAGTCCATGCAGCGGCTTGCCCATGTGCTGCAACAGGGGCTGCAGCAGCCCAGCCTCTACCCACAAATGCCGGACACACCTGGCCCATGGTGACAAAAACATCTGCAGACAGTGGCCAACACCCTCTCGGAGACAAAACCACCCTGGTGAGAAATGGCAAGCAAGGCATCCTTCATCGTACTCTAAACACAAGTGTGGCACTAAGAATAATCAACAGGGAGAGGCACTGGGCTCCCCCGTCTGCCTGCCCTGCTCTCCCTCTTTCACTCAGTGAGGGGGGATCCGGCTGTGCAGCTCGGTTCCTGCACCTGCTCTGTGACCTCTTGTTCAGGCCTCTGAGGGCGGGCCTGGACCTTGAACGTAGCAGACTGGCCTGTGCCAGCTTCAGCATGACTGTCACCTGGCTGCCCTGCAGGGCTCCGCACACCAGCCACACAGCACCCTCTTCATACACTCTGCTGAGAGCGATGGCCCGGGCGCCTGCACATGCCAGGCACTGTGGCAGGTGCTCAGGAGGCATGACGGAAGACTGCACACTGTCGTGGTGAAACAGACAAGGGCAATCAACACAGCACATGGGTGAGAATTACTGCGTGACACGGCGAAAAGTGGAACTGGGAGAAGCCACCTGGTGTGGCCAAGGCAGATGATGCAGAAGAAACTGCTGCTTCACGTAAGGTCATCGGGGAAGCCTCGTTAACACAGAGGCCAGGAGAAGCAGGAAGGTGTCACCTAAGTCCCTGAGCGGGGAATCAGCCTGGGTGCAAGGAGAAGGAGGTGTGAGCCAGCCTGTCCCTGCAAGCGGCAGCCAGGACTGGGGGACAGGGGACTCAGGGAGAGGAGTCATGTGATCTGGCTCAGGCTGCTGTGCATAACACAATGGTCAAAACCGACACACGAATGGCGGCCTGGACCAGGGAAGGGGCACTGCAGACGGGGACAGGAAGGGGCATGCTGTGTCCTGGGGACTCCAGTTTCCAGCTCTTGGTCATTGCTGGCCTAATGCGCAATGTCTCCAGACTCAGTTTATAGTTCATCAGACACAGCAACAATTCAGTAAGTACACCTTTGTAAGTAAAACCAATAAGCAACCCCCAGGAGTTTGTAGACCCTGACAAAGGCAGGCTTCTTAGAAACTACCAGCTCAGTTACTTGGCTTGTATCTGACACTTAGATGACTAATAAATGCTTATTAAAGGAGTAAGTAATACATCTCATACTATGTGCCTTATTAGAGTCCCTTTAGACGTAATCATTTTTAACTATTAACTGAAAATATTTTATCACTATGGAAGTAATTCACTGTGGTTTACTTGCTTTGAAATTATTTTTGGCTTCACTTGCCACTACTCTAAGACATTAAAAGCTTCATTATTTTACCAGATAATAAATCTCTTTTTAAAAAAACTGGGTTCGAATGCACTTTTATTAAGTGTAGCGTAGGACGAATTATAGCCCTAAGTCTACCATTAGCTTGATGCTAATGACCCTGAGCTTAGGTGTATCATAGAGAAGCTGCGAGCGCGCCCTTCACTCACATCCAATGTCCCTCCCAGTTCCAAAATTCCAGAACTGGACATTCATCGAAACACACTGGCAGCCCCTCACCCCATACATCTGAAATCCTTCGGTGCCGGGTGAAATGTATGATTCAGAAAAGTTTGGGTTTCGGGTTTGTAGTCTGTCCAATGGAACCTGATGCAACATTATGAATCAGACATTTCAGCAGTGAAATGTCTGATAAACAGGAAGAAAGACACTTAACAGCCTCCTATCTGTTCAGATGAGGTTTTCCTATCCAATTAGTTACCAAAATATCATTCAGTTCTAAACTGTTTGGTTTTTAAATTGCAAATCCTAGATAAGTCACGAGGTTGATTTACACTGTCATATACACTTGTCATTAGAGGAAACTCATTCAAGCACCCAACGAATCTGCTAACTCACAAAAGATGACTGAGTAACAGTCTTCTCGATCACAGGAAGGGTATTTTCTCAGACTGACCTTGGGAAGGGGAGGAGGAAAGAACCCTGAGAATCAGCCCTGGCTTTGCTGTGGCTTGTTCACAGGAGCACGACCCATCTCTGAGCCGACTCACTCTCAAACTGAAGTCGGCTGAAAGCTGAAGCAGCTCAGGAGGACGGCCTCAAGAATACTCAGTCCGCGTTTCCTTCTTTCACTTCTCTACAACCCACCGTAGCAGGCAGAGCCCTGCATAAGACCACAGGGCATCTGGAAAGGTTTTGCTGTAGCCTGTATAGAGGGGCTTCGTGCTGTAGGGGCAAAGAGAAACTCACTCTGGCCTTTTGAGGTCTATGGCTCACAAGGTCCCCTATAGGAAATCTCAGAAAACAACTCAGCTATCAGCACAGGGAGCCATTTGCTGTCACTTGTCATTCGCATACTAAGGTTTCACCTTGGGGCCCCAGGATGCAGGGTGCAAAGATCTCTTAGAGCTTCACATTGTTTATCTGTACAAACAGGCTCATCTTCAGAATTTAAGGAGATACAAACTTCTATATTCTACTTTTTTTTTTGAGACAGGCTCTCACTTTTTGTAGCTCAAGCTGGCCTTGACCTCAGCCTTGAATTCACAGCAATCCTCCTGCCTCTGCCTCCCCAGTGCTGGGATTACAAGCGTGAGCCACCATGCCTGGCACTGTGGTATGAGGTTCTGATTGCTGGTGGGTGTGAGTCTACACGCCTGGCCTTACTGTATGTGCTTACCGGGATCAAACCGAGGCCCTTGCACTTGCAAAGCCGGTGCCAGAACCACTAAGCTAAATCTTTCGCCCCTGTATTCTACTCTTACATAGGCTACAATCATAGCTTACAGAGTCTTAGTGCTGTGTACCACAATTTATCCTTTACAAGTCATGAATGAATTCAGTCCTCATGTAATTGAGTTTGATGGTAGCATTACCCCCATTAGGTAGAACAGGAAATAAATCAAATTAGGAAAAATCTACCCATTTAGCTTTAACATAATTTTGATCTTGTATGCAATGTATTCATGCAAACTTCTATAAATCCTTTATAGGTTAAGATGAAGTACAAAGAAGCAAGTACACAACTTCACATTTTACTTAACACTTGTGAACAGAAACAAAATTTCACATGGTATTTACCCCCTTACAGCCCCTGGGAAGATTTTTTGTTTTGTTTTGTTTTTTTAGTCTTTTGAGAAAGGTTCTCGCTTTGTAGTTCAGACTGGCCCTAAACCTAGCCTCAAGCTCTGAGTGCTGGGATTACAGGCATGAGCCACCACGCCTCACACTGTGGTACGAGGTACTCATTTCTGGTAGGCATAAGTCACCATGCCTGGCATTACTGTATGTGGTTACTGGGGATTGAACCCAGGCTCTTGCACTTGCAAGGCAGGTGCCAGAATCACTGAGCTATATACCCAGCCCCACACGAAGTCTTTTTTTTTTTTTTTTTTTTTTTTTTTTTGAGACAGGGTCTCACTTTGTAGTTCAGGCTGGCCCAGAGCTCAGCCTCAAATTCACATCACAGCAATCCTCCTGCCTCTGCCTCCCGAGTGCTAGGATTACAGGCATGAGCCACCACACCCGGCACTGTGGTATGTGGTACTGATTGCTGCTGGATTTGAGTCTCTACACCCATATTCTGTGTGGTTACTGGGGATCGAACCTGGGTCCTTGTGCTTGCAAGACAGGCACCAGAACCACTGAGCTAAATCCCCGGCCCCCACAGGGAAGTCTTAATACCTACATTACCTTTATATATCTTATTTTAGTTCTCTTATTTGTATATGTGATACATAATAATTACATTAATTTGGGGAAATCACTATTTTATATTGATCATTATTGATGCCAATCTTTCTCCTTCCCTGTTGCTACCATCTCTCATTTATCTCTTAAAATTACTCATATTTTGAATTTTTCATATTCAAAAAAACCATGGGATATTTAACCTTCCATGTTTGAGTGTCTATAGTGTAAAAATCCATTTATTTTACTATAAACAACTTAAATTTATGGCCGACTCATACTTCAGTGTGGATATATATCACATTTCCTTTATCCACTCATCTGATGATGGGCATCTAGGTCATTTCCATGATTTGGCTATTATGAATTGTGTGGCTACAGACATGGGTATACACACATCATTGTAATGTGATGACTTTTAACTCTTTCATAAATATACTCATGAGAGGGAGCACTGGGTCATGTGGAATTTCTATTTTTAATTGTACTAGTTTTCATTACCACCAACAGTTTGAAGTGTTTTTTCCCCATAACTGTTCTTATAGTCCTTGATAATAACAGCTCTTTTTATACAATAAAATGGGACCTTAGTGTTGATTTGTATTTCCCTAATGGCCAAAGATGCTGAGTATTTTTTCCCACTTGTACTTATCATTTACACTTCTTTTGAAAGTGTTTATTCACCTCAATTGCCCCTTTCTTCAGTGGTAATTTTGGGGGCCTAATTTTTTGAGGTCTTCATATATTTGAGATATGATACTTCTGAGGAACAGCTGGCAAGATTTTTTCCTATTCTGCAGGTTGTTTTTTCACTATTTCCTTGTTATGATGAAGTCTTTTACTTTTATATAATCTCATTTGTTGATTCTTAGAATTGTTTCTTCATGCATTACCTTTATATCCTTGTTCTGTCTCCCTGAGATCAATTTTGGTTATTGGTTTAAAATCCATGTCCCACAGTCGTATACAACCATCTCGCCCACCAGTGGCAAAGCCTTCTTCGCAAGCATACATGCTGAAGATTCCAGCCTGTTGATTAAAACAGAAATTACTCAATGCCTCAATCAATGTTAAGAGTTACTATAGCTGAGTGTTGAAAAAACAACAAAGTTGAACAAAAATAAAACACCTGGTTTTGTATTGAAATTTTGGCAATAAATCAAGTATTTATAATGTTGATCTGAGCTACATTAAAAATTCTAATAACCTCTAAAGCTTACTAGTTTTAGCTCTCCTTGATAACAGATTGAAAAAAGGAGCATCTTTCTTAAAGTAGATATGGAAATCACAAATTCCTCTATGTGACACCTGAAGAATGAACAACTGTGCAAGTGTTTCGTGTAAGTTGCTGTTCAATCAGGTCAAGAGACAGACAGGAACATCAAACTTTCACAAGCACCAATGTCCCTGACACACATCCCAATAGCTCAAGAAGTTATCTCTTGACCCTAACTAAAAACACAGTTCCTTTAAGGAGCATCTTGAATTCATAAAACCATGTCATTTGGTTTGTTCAAAAGTGTTACAAAGCACTTAATGTAAGAAGAACTAAGCATTTCTAAGTTACTGAGGCAGCTGCTTTTATGAAGAATAAATATTCATTTCGTAATTGTTTTAAAAGCTATTCCATGGTTTTTGTGGTTTTGTTGTGTTGCAATACCAGAGACTGAACTCAGGACCTTGAACTTGTGAGGCAGGTACAGTGCCACTGGGCTAACTCCCTGGCCCTTAAGAGCTATTTCATAGTGAGTAAAACCAAGAAAGCATGTCTTCAAAATACAAGACAATGAAAGGTCTAAAGATCTTAAGAACGAAAAATCAAAACCCCATACAGGGTGTGTGTGATGGGTTTGACAAGAGGGTGGGGAAATGGGGAAAAGAAAGAATCAAAATATATCATGTACAGGTGCAAATTCTCAGTTGGATTAATAGACCCAATTTAAAAAATAATAGGGAGCATTAAGGCCTACCTTAGTGGTAGAGTACTTGCCTAGTATCCACACAGCTCTGGCTTCAATCCTTACACACATACAAGCTAACAGAGCATCAATGTGGAGGCAGTAACCCAAAGTCTTGTCAAGTTTCCCAAAATATCTGACCTAATTTCTAATCACAATAGGCTTTACCTTTCATATCCATTCCATAGACACAGCCATTGTAGACTTAAGTTACACACTCATTTTTATATAGGTCAAAAGAAAGTGCTAAGAAGGAAATTTGGCCCTTTCAAAGTACACCATCAAGAAAGAAGGTTATCAATGGTGTATGTTTGCACTTTAGGACTGTGGCACTGATGTGAGATAAAAGGAACACCTATCTCATGAACTAGAGTAAGGCAATAGTTGCCTCCAGTCTTCCTGTCCAACCTATGGGCCACAAAAAGCAGAAGGAGAAGCAAGCATCATCCTAGACCCATGGAGGCAGAATGTGCATTTTAACAAACCCCAGGAGATTCCCAGGCACATTACAATTTGAGAAATGTTAGTCCAATAAGACCAAACTGATGATGAAATAATTCTAGTTTCCTGTCAAGCTATCACTGTAAATAACACCAGCAATCTGCCAACTGACAAACTGAAGGATAATTAAGTTATGCTTTTGAACTATTTTTCTTCCTAGATGAATAAAAACACTTGAGGAAAACATCATTAATGTTTTAGAAGTATCCTATAGAGCAAAGTGTGGGGAATACAGGGATTTGTGACCTGAACTGGAGAAGGTCACCCAATTTCTTTATTATAGTACTCACACTATGCGCTCCTTGAATGGTGCGGACTAAATTGAGCCCTTTCCAGACATAGATGTCACCATTTAAAGCACCAGAATAGGTGATGTCTTCTTTGGCACATGCAAGGCAAAGGATGGTCTGAAGATCTCCTGTTTTGCCAAATATTCCTCTTTTTGCGGTCAGAGAATTTCCACATAGTGTCCAAAACTAGAAAGTGATAAAAAATCCAAAAATAGACTATTCTGATGCATTATGTTCCAATATACTTTACAAAATGACTACATCTGAACAAAGCACAAGGAATTTTTTTGTTTTTTGGGTTTGTTTTTTTTTTTTTTGAGACAGAGTCTCACTTTGTAGTTCAGGCCTCAAAACTCACATCACAGCAATCCTCCTGCCTCTGTCTCCCAAGTGCTGGGATTACAAGCATAAGCCACCATGCCTGGCACAGTGGTATGTGCTGCTGATTGCTACTGGGCGTGAGTCTCCACGCCCAGTATTGTACGTGGTTACCGGGGGATCAAACCCAGGTCTTTGGGCTTGCAAGGCAGGCTTCGGAATCACTGAGCTAAATCCCTGGCCAGGATAAAGTTGTTTTGACAGCACAGAACCATAAAACACTTCGGCTTACCTCTAGGAATATGAGAAATACCTACAATGGTTTTCTTTGAACTTTCAAAATTTTTAAATTTCAAAATTTCCTTAATGTTCAATGTCAACTTAATAAATATCAGTGCTTTCTGAGGTAATTATCTTTTTGTCAATTTATAAAAACTAGGTTTATTACAGAAAGAAAAATATCCAAAGAGAAACTGAAATTATACTTTTCTGTTAACATATAACTTCCTTTTAGATCTGTCATCAGTTTTTGGAATTTTGCTTGTTTTTAATGATACCAGAGATTGAACCCAGAAGAATTCTATCAGAGCTACATAATTCACAGCCCCTTTTAAGATAGTTATGGTTTGTGCTGTGAACTCATGTGGTAATAGGTGGGGCATTTTCAGGAGTGGCTGGATGTAGACTGTGTAACACTGGCACTGGTTTATGGTGCAATGCTAGGACAAAGGGCACTAGGATTCAGGTCATGAGTGCCACACTTGATAATGAGCAGAAAAACGGTAAGGTCCCTTACTGCTTTGCTGTCTTCTGCATGCAATCAACTGTTTCTCCCCTGCAAAGCCTCTCTGCCTCGTGCAACACTGCCTTGAACCAGCCAACTACAGACTGAAACTTGTACAAATGGAGCTAACTGAACCTTTTCTCCCTATGGAATTGGGTACTCTGTCTCAAAACTAAGACAGTCTTGCTAAATTGCTTAGTTGTCAAGTAGCTAAGACTGTATGTGCATGCCATCATGCCCAGCAGTATATCATTAGATATTTTTAATGTGCATATATAAATGCTTTCTAACTCTTACTCAGGAACACATTTAAATTAAGTGATATTTCTATATAGTCAAATAATTGACTAACCTTTTCCATTTTAGTTGCACAACTCATGCAAAAGACAAAAAGGAGGATTCTTGAACTACTTTATGACCCGAGCTATCTTATAAAGGACAGCATGGATACTCCCACAATTACACAGAAATCCAGTATTTTTTTCATATAGTTCTTAATATATGAACTGCAGTAAATTTGTTTTCATTGATAGAGTCCCACACACTTTATAGAGGCTCTCCCTATATGTTATTTGACCTCCACAATACCCCGGAGAACAAGCCAGGGCACTGTTTTATTATCCTCATTTGGAAGCGAGAGCGCAAAGACCTAAGAGGCTTGCCTCAGGCATGAGCTCAGAGTCGTATGAGAGGAATTAATGAAACTATGATCTCTCCCCAGAGAACTTTAAAAGCTACATATAAAACAATGAGAATTTTAAGGCATCATATTCAGATTATACACAAGGGGTGAGGGCATCTGAAACTAGAGAAGCGAGTTGTATTAAACGGAACGAACAAGAATAAGACTGGATCAGTGGTGAGGAAGAAACTGCTTCTGGCTCAGGAGAGCAAGATTACATGGCTCCATGTGGCAGGAATGTAAAAAGGCAAAAAAATCAGTGACAACTCTAATATTTTACGCCTGCATGAGAGGGAAATGGTGGTGCTCAGAGGAGCTGGGTCTTAGAAGCAGCCACGTTAGGACGATCATATGATGGTAGGGGCCGCGTGGAGGCAGCAACAGGGGGCTACTGTGCAGGGCTGACTCGGCGAGGACAAGGGAAAGTGAGCAATCATTCACAGCAACATAGGATTCTTGTGTCAGACGGGCAAAGTATCACCTCTGGTACATATATGTGATTACTGATTCACAAAGTTGCCATGTTCATGATGGTATGTAAAGCAGACATTGTCCTTTTTCATTAATTCTCCTCATAGGTGAGGATTAAATGGAATTTATTTTTTTTTGTCCTCTGACTTGGAATGTGCATCTCCGGCCTGATTTAAGCATTTCTAAATGAGTAAGTACCAAAAAAATGGATACCATTATCCTCAGAATCCTCATGCAAAGGTTTCCAGACAAAACCGCCAAAATGGCATAATGTGCACGAGACATTCCAAATAGTAACATCACTTTTAAAGAGCACTATAGCTGTGATGTCAGAATAAGGATGTCATTTTCTCCTGAAAATGGCAAATACCTAAAATTTTAGCTTTTCTTGAGAGCCATTTTCCATTTGGAAGACGGGGCACTTAGGGTAGCAGTGCACCAGTAAGTCCACATGGAATGAAAAGCATTGCTTATCCCCTCCAGTCCCCGTTCACAGACTGTAATGCCAATCTTGTTAGAACTGGCAGGTACCTCAGAGTTCATTTGGCCCTAAGCAGTCCCCAGAGTGTCTTCTGTCTGTGACTAGAGACAGGAAAAGGTTCAATAGTGTACGCAAACCAATGGGCTCATTTGCTCCAAAATCAATGAAGCAGATGATGTGCAACTGTTACTGTCTTGCAAGCACTCCTTTCAGATAATTGTAATTTACCTGTTTGCCAGACATAGGAATCTTATATAATCAGAAAAGATGTTACCCTAGCTACAAAAATTTTACATAAAGATGTTTATTTGAAATGCAAACATTTTGTATCCAACCTGTGACTTAAATCATTTCTCCAATGCTAATTCCAGTTTTACAAGTGTGGAAATGCTGGAGTCGGATATAGAAGATATGGGAGATGAAGATCGCTAATCAAAGCCTCTTTACATGTATTCCTCTTTACATGTATTGTGGATTTTTTTTCCTACACAGAATAAAGGGTAGCTTGGTAGGTACTTGAAAACTCTTCCATTTGGGGTAAGGATGCTTGTTTCTACTTAAAAAATAAAGCCTTCAATCTGCTGAAACACTGAACAAGTGTAACAACGTGAGCGGCTCTTGCTTTCCAAAGGAATTCTAGCACTTTCTTTCTCTACTTTTAGAACTGATTAAAAGTTAAAATTAACAAACCATGGAAAAGGAAGGTCTAGAAAATTTTTTTCAGTAAAGAAACTAATCTAGTTAGAACCCAATAAATGTGTAATTTGTATATATATGTATAAATGTTTTGTGTATATACATATATATTGGAGCAAAGTCAAGATAAGCCATTAAAGAGATGTTTTTTTCAGTGAGGAGAGCTCTACACAGGGAACCGGTGGTTGCACTGAAATCTTATCTGTCACCAGTTTTGTGATGCTGCCAGTGGGGAAAAGAAGTTACCATCACCAGGTCCCCACAGCAGCTTATGTAACTCTTAATGAGCTCCAGAGGAAGCAATTCTTACATTTTCAGGGGAGAGGATCGGCCTCAATGAGCGTCAATAGCTTTTCCACAGCCAAGCTGATGACGGAATCAGGATTCAAAGTCAAACCTCTCCAACTCGGCTCTTTCACCATGGAATGTGCAGGTGGGGTCCTAGCCCCCCAGCAGGACCTCAAATTTCCAGAAAGCTACCACAGCCTAGACACATTATAACCTTCCCAATTTTTTCACTTGTGGCTCAAAAAAATCTACTCAGTACTTCATATTATCTTTGGGTGATCAAAAACTCATGTTACAGATATGTATTTTGGATTAAGAACAAATAATTGCTGGAGGAATCATTACTTAGTGGCTCTTATTTTGTGCCAAAATTTTTTCAAAATAATTGCTCCCCTGGAAAGTAAATTACATAAAGAAGCTCCTTAGTGGCACACATCATAAGCCAAGGGCCTTCCTCGCTCCCCAGTCCCTGAGTCCATCGGTGACTGAAGCCTCCCTACTAACGCTTGACTGAAGGACAAGGCCTCCCTGGTCCTGTGGCCTCCCAGTCTCTTCCTACCACGTTCCCCTAGCCCCCAGGGCCGACTTCAGCCGCAGCGCCTTCCGAAACCAACATGCCTCTCCCCAGGTGGAGTCTCTCTATCCCTCGAGGGTTTGGATTTTGCCTTTTTTCCAGAATGTTCTGCTATAATGCTTTATTCCAGCATTTATTTCAAAATTGAAAATGAATTGTGTTGGTTCCTTCACATAGTGCAAATTGGATAGCATTTTTTTTTTTCTCTTTCACATATACTATTTGAAACCCAGGAGAAGGAGCTTCCGACTGATGCTACAGCAAAAGGTACCTGGATTTCAGCAAACATCTCGGGTTAAAAATCAACCTTCTGCTGAGGATTATACAATGTTTAGGAAGCCCTAAGGTGTTGGGAGGGTGCGTTGTCAATTTAAGGTATGAAGCTTTTAGATTTAATGCTCTTATTCTGGGATACATATGCTCCTAAAATAAGGTAAAAATAAAGCATATGAAGGAAAAGCCTTAGATCAGTTATTAACTCACTTCCCAGAGATAACTAATACGTGGTGATATCCTTCTAATGTACTGCTGCATAGAAATCGGTTTAAAAAAAAAATGAAGGAAAATTGGACTTGCCCATTTAAAACACATCTTCATATTTCCCAATAGCATCCAGTAACCACCTAAAACTTAAAATGATTCTACTGCCTTTTATCACGTGAGTGTGACAATAGTTTATTTAACCACCTGGGGCTGATGAGTAGCCTCAGGTTTTCTTCTGCTTGGTTTTACCTGCCATTGCTAAACTGCTGATCGATGAATCAGCTCTTGGTTCACACTCCTAACAATTTCCTTAGGATAAACACCAAGATATGAAAACTGCTGGGTCAGAGGGAGTCAATATATCTAAGGTTATCAATGCATGCTGTCCAATTTCATCTGGAAGACCATACTCAAGGCTGGAGAATGCGCATTTATCAAGGCCTTGACAAAAGCGGGAACATTCTGTTATCTTGGTATGTTCAACTCATCAGTTTGCACTTTTTATTAATACGATTGAGCATTTTCCTACGTCTGTTGGTCAACCATGTTTCTACTTTTTCCAGTTGCCCATAGTCTTTGTCTGTTCTACAGATTTGGGGTGGTCTTCACATTCCTGGACACACCAGTCCCTGCTGTGCTTCTCATCTATACTTCCTGGTTTGTGACTTTCCTCTTTTTGAGGAGCCAAGATTTACAGACTGCTAATATTTACATAGTTAAGTATTCCAATATTATTCCTTATGATTTTGCCTTTTATATTTAGAAAAATCTTTCCTCGAGAGCAGCTAAACATTTGTCTATAAATCCTCTACTTTATAGCTTTAAACATTTAACTGAGTTATTTAGAATCTATTTTAGGTATAATCCGAACAGAACTTTTACCCTCAAATAGTTTTAGTAAAGGCTATTAAGAGATGTTATTATGAATTGTCATGCAAATCAAAGTTTGGTTCTAAATCTTTTGAAATATTGGTTTATTTTACTTTATCTCAATTAATTTAAATTTCTAGTATGCTTTAGGAAACTGCATTTTCCCCTGCATCAGTTTTTCCCACTTTATTAGTGCATATCGGTTATATAGTTTAGTGGTTTTTACTTTGGCAGATTCACAGTGGCATGTAACATACTTGGATCATTTTCAGACCCTTCACCCACTTTGTCCTACCTCATTTCTATTTTCACACATTTTAGGTGTGTTTCAATGTATGTAATATATTTTGATCATATCCATTGTTTTTTCAACCCCAAATTCTTAGTTATTCTCATTCTTATATCCTTCCAGATTTAGAGTAACTACTACAGTTGGTGCCTCGATGTTCCTCCAAAGCCTTGGGTGATTACAGGTGGGGCTTTTCAGGGTGGTGGAATCTAGAGTCTATGATGCTCGGACTCATTCACAGATTCTCTGGTTAAGGCTGCCCCACCCTATGTGTAAATTCGGGTAGCCTAAATAGAATGTAAGGGACAGAAAGAAGGTTGCTGTTGCTTACTACCTCACCGCTGCTGCATTCTGCCTGCCCTGTTTTGACATGGACCATTTCTCCTTTGCAGTGCCCCCTTTGGCATGCCATCTTGGTGTTGGAGTCAACCAACTGCGGACTGAAACCTTCACCAACTGTAAACTGAAATAAGCCTTTTCTCCTTGAACTCTGTATGTTGGGTATTTTGTTTCAGCAACAAGAAAACTAAGACAGTAACTTGAAGCAAAATTCTGTCAAGTAACCAAAAAGGATTTGAGGCTTTAATTGAATTTGTGTCAAATACAATTTGGAGAGAAATGACGTATCTATAAATTTTAGATGTCCAGAATTAAGATTCTCTCCACTAGTTCCAATTTTCTTATGTTATAAAATTTTACAGTGTAATAGTCTTTAGATAACTCTCACATATTTCTTGTCAATTATTTCTGAGCATTTTATGGTCTTTTTTTAGTTATTAAATGAGAATAATGAATAAGTTCATGTAAAATTATACTAAAAACAGAAGAATTGGGAAACAGAAAGAGGTGGTTAGAGGAGGAGTATAGTAATTACTCACTTCATATGAAAATGCACCAGTTTTGTACTAACAGAAATCCACACATGCTCCATTTAACACAATAATCACTACATTTATTTATGGACTTATTTGCATTATCTACAATACCATAGACAGAAGATCCTGAGCTATATTTTACAATTTAGAAAATTTTTTGCTTTGTGAATAGAATATGTTAATTGGATTAATTTGCTACCTGCATAATAAGCTAAAAAGACATAAATGTGAAGCTGGCTAGAAGTAAAGTCAGACTGTACATCCTAGAGAAACACATGGGCATTTAAAAAATAGTTTGGGCTGAAGATTTAGCCCCTTGATTTTGGCGTCTGCCTGGCAAGCACAAAGTTTCAAGTTTGATTCCCAGTAACTACATACCACAGTGCTGGGTGTTGTGACCCATGCCTATACGCAGGAAGCAAAGGCAAGAAGATTGCTGTGAGTTTGAGGCTAGCCTGGGCTACATAGTGAGTTCAGGGCCAGTCTCAACTAGAAAGCATGACCATGTCTCAAACAAACAAACAAACAAAACTAATGATTTGACCAGGGATGTAGCCCTGTGGTTGAGTGCTCCCACAGCACCCATACGGCCCAGGTTCAATCCCCAGCACCACAAGAACATCAACACTCAGGCATGGCTAGGGATTTAGCTCAGTGGTTCCAGCACCTGCCTTGTAAGTGCAAGGTCCTTGGGTTCAATCCCAGGTAACCACATACAACAACTTTGGGTGTGGTGGCTCATGCCCACCGGCAATCAAGGCATGGTGGTTCACACCTGTAATCCCAGCACTTAGGAGGCAGAGGAAGGAGGATTGCTGTGAGTTCAAGGCTGAGCTCAGGGCCAGCCTGAACTACAAAGCCAGACCTTGTCTCAAAAAACTGGAAAAAAAAAAAAAAAACTTGGGCAGGACTGTACTGTGCGCTTCATTTTTATGTCTTCTTCTAAGACAATGTATCAACAGGTCAAAAAATTTAACATGGCAATATACGTAAATACTCAGTATAATGTAAACATTTAATCCTTAACATTAAAAGCAGAACTGTTTTTAAAATGCAACCGTAGACATATTAGGGATCATGAGTTTAGCACCTGAGATAAACTTTCCTATTGAGACCCTTGCTGGGTACTTGACTGTCATGACTGCAATTGTGAAAGAGCCCCACTGTACAGACTGTCTTGCGTTAGGACCAGACAAACAGGCAGCATGGTTCTCAACTTAAGGAGCAAAGAGTAAAGGCAAGCATTCTCTTGACACCAGCTCATCCACATCAACTCCTAAAATTCTTATCACACAAATTAAAAAAAAGAATCATTTTACCTTTATATGTTTTACTCCACAGCTGACCACTCTGTTTGGCTGATATGGATCCCAGGAAATATCAAAAATCTGTCCGAAAAAATTAAATGTTCATCATTTCATACAGTTTTTCTTCTTTCAAGGACTAGGGTAATTTCCAGCACTCTACCCCACAACACTTAGAACGCAGTACTACCTGAGCAGAATGAAAATGGGGGATTTGGCTACTAGGCCAGTCAGCGGCAAATAGCCTTCTTCACGCCACACGTGTACTTACCTCAGGCCTGAACAGAGGTGACAAACCACAGCCTCCGAGAACAAACTGCTATTAGCTTTAATTTTGTCTCTAGAGTAGGAAAATTTTAAAAATTTGTGGGAACTTTTAATCAAAAATTTCAACACTCTTTGCAGTGCTGACAAAACACTTTGAAATCTAAATCTATTTTCAGTACAAATTTAAAGAATTATAAAATGTTGCCTTTTATCTAGCAAACTTTTAAGAAGTTAACTATGGTTCAATCTAGCCAACAGCACCTTATAATCAAAGTACATAACACAAAAGCTTTTATCTGTCTTTGAAATCTTCATCTCAGTCAAAATACCCTATATATTAATTCTCCAAGTACCTAAAAATGTGTAATACTACTACTTGTAATTCCTTTAAAACAGCTACCAGAGAGCTTGCAAGATCTAGATCCATTTTGGGGTCAGGGAAAAAGACTGGTAATTTGAAAGTTAACTTGAAGGCCCTGTCCAAAGTTATTTAGGCATGTGAAGTCCAGCCCAGACACCTGTACTTTTAAAGACTCCAAGAGGCTCTGGCTCCAGGTGGTTCTGATGCAGAATGGACCACAGTCGACAAAGCGCCGACAAGAGAGAACCAGGGGAGACTACAGAAAGAACTCAGGCCACTAGCTTCCCTGGGAGGACTCATTATGGACTCCAGAAGGAAAGAAAAATGACTTAATCCAACTATTCACGTTAGCTACTTGAGCTCAGGAAAGGTCTCTTAATCTTGTATCCTCTAAAATGGATAATAGTACCTCAATTTTGATATGGGGTAAATTAAGATAATGTAGGTGAAGCCATTTTGCAGGCTATAAACCTGTATTATACAAATGTAATGGAGTATTTGAAGCCACTAAAATCATCTTGATGGTAACCATAAGCAGCCAATAATTCATACTGGCACCTAGGCATCAGTTATAAAGAAGAAAGCAGTGTGATACACATCAATGAGGCTGAGAGAACAACGTAAAATATTTCATTAAAACATACTGGACTCGGGGCCGGGGATTTAGCTCAGTGGTTCCGGCGCCTATCTTGCAAGCGCAAGGACCTGGGTTCGATCCCCGGTAACCACATACCTATACTGGGTGTGGAGACTCACGCCCAGCAGCAACCAGTACCACATACCATAGTGCCAGGTGTGGTGGCTCACGCCTGTAATCCCAGCACTCGGGAGGCAGAGGCAGGAGGATTGCTGTGATGAGTTTGAGGCTGAGCTCAGGGCCAGCCTGAACTACAAAGTGAGACCCTGTCTCAAAAAATCTAAAAAAATAAATAAATAAATAAAAGTAAAAACAACAAAAAAAACCATACTGGACTCACTTCTCACCAGGGTAACGCTGTGCCACAGTCTCGCGCTACCTGGAAATTGTGACAAAGTTATGGGGCACACTCCACTGAAATGAAACAAGCAAGCCAAAGGACATCTAGCAGTGTTAAAAGAAAAAAGCCTCAACAAACTACATTTATTGGAGCTCAGCTGCCCAGAGAACTATTTGCAAACCTGGTAAGACTCCAGGACCAAAAAATTCTGCTCTGCAAAGTGTGCAGGTAGGATATACAGACTACAAAGCAAATGAGATACATACATGGCTCTGAACACCTCATCGTTAGAGCCTGGCATGTACCTTAGTTAAACTCAGACTGATCAGCGGGCAGCCTATGGTGGGCTGAGACTCAACTATTTGGTACAAAATTGTACTCTTAGATTAGGCTTCTGGTTTACGTGCTTACCAAGGTAGGTTGCCATTCCTAACCCATGTAGGGATTCACAGCGGGTAGGCTGCTCAGGGACAATTAACATATAAACAACATAACCACTTTACATATAAACAAGAGTGATTACATTAGGTTGTGTTTTCCAAATAAGGAGATTTTACTGCTTAAAAGGTGTTTATCAGGGCTGGGGATTTAGCTCAGTGGTTCTGGCGCCTGTCTTGCAAGCACAAAGGCTAGGGGTTTGATCCCTGGTAACCACATACAATACTGGGCGTGAATCAGTTCTACATACCACAATACCGGGCGGGCGTAGTGGCTCACGCCTGTAATCCCAGCACTTGGGAGGCAGAGGCAGGAGGATTGCTGTGATGTGAGTTTGAGGCTGAGCTCAGGGCCAGCCTGAACCACAAAAAGCGAGACCCTGTCTCAAAAAAAAGGCGCTTATCATTTCACTTTTCTAATTTTTTGAACAGATTCAAAAATGTGATGTACAGGTCAGAATTTATAAAATGATACAGAAATAAAAACAGTAATTACAGAGTACATTAGGTAAAATATTTAAGTACGTAGGACTTTATTTTTAGTAGAGCCAGCTATGTCATCGAGTCCATTTTTTTGTGCCCACTGATAATTCATGTACTGACTCTGTCCAACTAACTCAACTCACCTTGTAAGATGCACATGATGGGATTACAGTACAGAAAGAAAAAATATTATCGAAAATAACAAATATTTTCAACCCAGAAATGAATTAAGTAGTAAGTTACTATCAATAAATTCATATCCCCAAGGGTAGAGCCTAGCACTAGTATTTTGTAAAATCTCCCTTGTATTTCACACACAAATTGGAGTCTATGTAGGAATCTATGTAAGGAGTCCAGCCACGGAGCCAGAGGTTGTCAGTCCTCTGCTGACAGGTGAGTTACACTGTTAGTCACTCCTGGGCTTTCTGCACATTTGGCCATGGGGGGTAACTTGCAAAACATTGTGAGGTTCCTTTATAACAATAAATTTCTATATATAATACGCCAGGCTTATGATAATGCTTTGTCGGGATTCACATGATGCAAGACATAATCACTTTAATGTCTGATTAGGACCTTATTCTATACAGACAATTATACTGTACAGAAATATACTGTATAAAGCAATTAAAAATGCAAGGAGAGATAGTCATGCAATTTCACTTAAACTAGAAAATAAGACAATGAAGACATCAAATCAGTCAATTAAGTAAGACACTGGAGAAATAGATTTCTGACCAGTTACATGCACATGCCTGCTTAGCCCATTATCTTGGAAGATCTGATTATACAGAATTATCTTTTTGGATCACAATGATTTCAATATGAACAATAAGCAGGCCATTATTTCCATTCAACTTTCTCAATACAACAAAGAAAGTTGCACAACATTCATTTGAAATTAAAATGTATATTGTTATAATCATATTGTGTGAATATTTTCTAACCACTATTTCCATGTCTAAATGAATACACACATCAGCTCTATTTTGATTTTTTGAAGTCTAATACCCAAATCTAAAATTTGTTTTGTCTACGAAAAGCAGTAGCAACTCAAAATATTTTCTCACTAGAAGCAATCATACTAATATAGTTTGCTATTTTTAATGAGTAAAAGAAATGGAATATATAGGAAAAATCTGTATGTGGAAAATTTACTTTTAAAAATACAGATGTCTCAAAGTGGTACCACAACTCCTCCCCAGTTGTGAAATCTCTACAGTGCGATCCCACAAAGGCCTTACCCGGTCAGAATGGCCAGTGGCAGAGGCTAGAAGTTTTCCTTTTCTCCAGTCCCAAATGCAGACTGTGTTTTTGGCATCCAATCCCACAGAAGCTAGACGCTAAGAAAAAGAAGAACTTAATACCTGCAAGTGTTAAGAAGATTTCCTATTATTTGTGCTTACTTTCAACAATAGTTACTGATTACTTATGGCTAAGCATTGGATTTTTTTGGTTTGTTTTGGTACCAGGGATCAAACTCAGGACCTTGTATTTCCAATGCAGAAGCAGTGACACTGAGCTAAGTCCCCCAGTCCCGGGATTTCTTTTGAACTGATTTCTTAAAACCCAAAATTAAAGATACCACATAGATGATTTTCATTAGATTATGCAAAAATTTCAGAGACCTGAAAGCCAATGCTCAGTTATCATTTTTAAACACAGGAAATATACTCCCAAACTTTCTTGAAGCCACCGAAAGTCACAGGAATAGATTTGAAGGCTGGGTTTAACATTTAAGTTTTTAGTTTAAAATCTTAAGAGATTTAGCAAACACTAGGTTCCAAAGTCTCAAAGCCTCACCAAACTGCTGAAATTAAAAGTCTAACAAACTCAAAGAAATCCAATAAATGAGGCCTTTATTCTGCATTTTCTGTATTTCACAAATAACTAAAGTGACTATTAAGGATATGTCATTTTAGTAAAATATTTTCCAGCCTAAAATCTTTGGATCAAAACTTGTCCTCCAAGGGAGAACAAAACTCAACACACAGCTATATACAAAATGGAAAACATCATAACCAGGGGTATGGAACACAGTTTTTGCAAGATATCAAGCAGGAAACATTGTAAAATAGAAGTATAGTCTAAAAGTAGTTTTGACTCCGGTTTTGGTAAGTAGGCACACATGAAAAAATAGTGAACTTCCTTAAATCTCAGTTTGTTCATTTTCAAAAGGATGTAAAAATGCTCAGCTTTGAGCCAAAAACACAGCTCTGTAGAAGTGTTCATCTAGCATGAAGATGGCCCTCAATCTGATCCCGGGACCTGCAAAACAGGATGTTTTTTCTTTTGACTTATACCATTGTCATGTAAGCCAAATAATGCATTTTCAAAGTCATCTGATTTGCAGTGCTGCCCAAACATGAACATTTCAGTTTATATATTTCAATGTGTTTGAATGCATCATATGTGGCTAAGTGTATACATGTTGTCACATGTGACTAAGCAGGTACTTGTCATGTGCTGCTTAAGTGTCACTAAAACTGGATTCCACTGGAACTACTTAGTGTATGAAATGTAAATGGGAGTTTTAAAATATCTCCTTTTGCTGTAATTTTCCACTGACATTTCCAGCAACGGACAAGACATAGTTACATTATCCATGTAAGAATATTTGTTTTTTAATTTTTTGAGACAGAGTCTTGCTTTGTAGTTCAGGCTGGTCCTGAACTCAGCCTCGAACTCAGCAATCCTCCTGCCTCCGCTTCCTGAGTGCCAAGATTACAGGCATCAGTCACCACGTCTGGCATTGTGGTATATGGTATTGATTTCTGGTGGGCCTAAGTCACCACATCCGCTTTGTTGTATGTGGTAACTAGGAATGGAACCCGGGACCTTGCCCTTGCAAGGCAGGCTGTGGAACCAATGAGCTAAATCCCTAGTCCTCATGTAAGAACATTAGGATGGATGGATTTCATTCAGAGTTGTTTATGTTTTTGTTTTACTATAAAAAGGAATTAACAGGGCCAAGGATTTAGCTCAGTGGTTCCTGCCTGCCTTGCAAGCACAAGGTCCCAGGCTCATCCCTGGTAACCACCACATACAACAAAGCTGGGCATGGTGACACATGCCCACCAGCAATCAGAACCACATACCACAAATGCTGGGCATAGTGGCTCATGCCTGTAATCCCAGAACTTGGAGAGGCAGAGGCAGGCGGCCTGCTGAGTTCAAGGCTGAGTTCAGAACTAGCCAGAACTACAAAGTGAGACCCTGTTTAAAAACACACACCAAAAAAAAAAAAAAAGGAATTAACAAATATAAGTAAAGAAAAACTCTTATTTCTCAAGTAATAAAAGGCCACAAAAATTCTATTCATTTATAGTGACAGGTCCCATGGTTATCTGAAAAAGTATTTCTAATGCTTTATCAATTGTGAGGTAATGGGCCATTTGTCATTTTCTGATTACCTGATTCCAATAAACTCAGTCCAGGGATGAATGCAGACCCAAAGCAAAGGTAAGAAGTCATGAAGGTCATCATAGCAAATGAGCAGGATGCTATTTTTTTTTTTTTTGACAGTTAAGTACAATACAGTCCACTCCCAAATCTACCCTTTGTGGGGAGCAGCTAGGATTCTAACATGACATAACATGAAGAAAGGACTAATTATGGGTTGTTTGGTTTTAGCTTTTCTGAGATAGTCTTGCTTTGCAGTGAAGGCTGACCTTGAACTCACTCTGTCACCCAAGGTGGTCTCCAGCTCATAGCAATCTTCCTGCCTCAGCCTCCCAAGTTCTGGGATTACAGGTGTGTACATGCCTGGCTAGTAGTAATTAAAGCTAGATCTCTTCCTGTGGCTTTACATTTTTTATAACACTTTCAAATTGATAAAGATGTTTATTTAAATAACACAATTAGAGAATGTACACAAACTATACATATAACCATTTATGTTACACATACACTGACACATTAACCAAATTTAATCACAGAATACCACTCCAAGCTTGAACAAATTTCATTACCTAGCTATTCCTCTAGACATGGTTACTCAAGGGAAGGCATGCATTATCCTGACCTGCTTAGATGAGATTAAAGACTAGGAATACTAAAAATGTACTGCCAAGGTCTACATATATAGTGAATCTAATTCTAGCAAGAGAATGAGTAACGACCAATGCTGTTTCAGCATAACATCTACTTGGTATTTTCTGCTATTTTAAAATGATTCAAACCAGGTCAACTCCTACAACCCACTGAATGTCCTGTACACTCTTTGTTTGGTTGAACCTTTATAAATAGTTTCACAAATCTTTTCATGGATTTGACCAAATTAACTCTGAAATTTGGCAAAAACTGGACTGAGGAACCTAACTGACAGATATATGGAGAGTCAAAGACACAGGAAGGTTGACAAAGGGACATGGAGGAGTCAGAAGGAAAGACATGGCCTCAAGGAGGACATGAGCATAACCAAGTTGGGATGAGCCTTTTGAATTTTTATTCCCACGTAGGACACAGTAACAGCTTTCCTGTAAAGTGTTGCTTCAGGCCCAAGAAAGGAGAGGAAACTTCATTATAGGGACAGCAGTGCTTCCAAGAACAGCTGTGAAGCATGCTCAAGGGCAACGGTGTGAGCAAGGCACTCATGTGAGAACACCACGACAATGGGCACGGAGGTGCCAGGCGCGGCATCTGGTACAGGAATCTTGCTCCCCTGGTCCATGTCTTCCATGGGAACCACGGCGATATGGCTAGAAGAGCTGGTTAGCCTAGAAAGCCCGCATACAAGTGTGGGCTTCGTTCAATGATATTTTGCGCTTTGCTAGTTTTAAAGAATGCTTTGATGTTTTTCTCACTTGGCAAAATGCTCTAACAAGAAACGAACTATAAAGAGACTAGTTAAGAGGTTATTAAAATAAGCCAAGCATAGAACTAACCGGGAAATTAAAGGACAGTGGCTCAAAGAATGCGTTGGAGAGGGTACATTTCAGAGATACTGTAACAACAAACTCATAGACAACAGTGAGTGAGTGACTTGGAAGAGCAGAGAGGGTTAGAAGCAATCTCCAGGTAAAGAACCAAGGAGACTTTCCAGTGCATTATTAGCAGGTGATGTTACCTTCTGAAAGCCAGGCACGTAACACAACATGCTTAGCTTCAATTCTGTGAAAATGGCCTGGTCCAGCCACGATTCCAAGCGGGAAGCTAGCAACGGCTTAACCAGGGGAATTCCGAGCCACGGTGGACCAAGCATCCTGAGTCTATGACTTTATGGAGATTTTTAAAACCGAGATGGTGGGACCAGGGGAATCAAACCTGGGCTTTGCCAGAGCTGGGGACCAGTATCTTCAGCTTAGAAAAGGTGCAGAACTCTAGGAAGCTGCCAAGGGGAGCCAGCAAAGTTGGGTATTTTTATAATTTTAGCTGTGTGGTAAGTCATTAAAGAAAACAAAAAAATACGCACCTGTCCATCTGAGTCAAAAGCCAGGCAGGCAACTCCATGTGTGTGGACATCTTTAAGAATTGACACGGTCTGGACATTATAGGAGTCCCATATGCATATGTACGGCTCCTTCCCAACTTGCCCAGTTGCAATCAGAGTTTTGTCAGGGTGTAAGGCAAGGCTGAAAAAGAAGAAGGTCTCTTTTCACATCATCTAACTGGACAGAGACACTGAATCTTTTACCCAAATTTGTTTCTCATTTTAAATCAGTCATCTAACCAGATGTCGTTGTCCTCCTCTTCCTAAAAAAAAAAAAAAAAGAGAATCCATCTGTCCCACTGTAATTACCTGATGGGGTCTAAATCGAAATGTTCAGCCTCGGCAAAGAGAAGCTTAGCACAATTGACAATAATTTCATCTAATCTTTCCTATTTGATACATGAGACACCAGTATGATTGTCATTCTGCAAACAGAAAATCTTCTATGTGGCTTTGCAGTTGCTTTATGTTGTACAGTATTTCCTGATCTTCAAAAAATTACTCAGCTTTCAAGCTAGCTTTTGGCTTTAATTTGAAAAAACTGTAGTTGCTAGGAGAAGATAATTTCCCAATTAATTAAACTTGCTTGCAAAGCACTGGATAGTATCCTCATTAGGATCTCAATGCACGACAAGCCCCAAGGTCAAGCTCTGTTTTCTGTCTGTTGTCATAGGTTATACATTTTAAACAAAAATTTCTATTTCACACACAAATCACAGTGACATCAAGAGAACCACAAATTACTATGTTTATGGCTCTTGTAGCAATTTTCCTCTGTATTCTAATCAAAATAAAACTTTGTCAAATACCAACCAGTATTTCCAAGAGCCTCTAACAGTCAAGCAGGAAAGAAGCTGTGCTTTCTCTAGATGAGAAATCACTATGTATTAAATTTGTCGAGTAAAGAAATTGTGCACTTTTATACACAGATGGTGGGAATTTAAAACAATAAAATCAAAACCAAAAACGTGCACATCACCTATATGGAAAACTCGCAGGCAGCTGTGTTCATCCAATGAACAGAGTAGAATGTTTTCCAGTTTCAATTTTCAGCATCTGTTCTCTCAGTTAATAGACTCTTTTTTCAATATTCAGCCTGGTATTAACAGTATATACTCTTGAAATCAGATGTGTGGCTTTACTTACTGGGTGAATCAAGGTTGTAGATCACTTCAGTGTTCAGAGCTGGAGTGAGATGACAAAGTACAAAGGGACTTCCCAGTCTCCAGGTTCACTGGGATAAACCTGTTAACTGATGGCGTGTAAATGCACTGACTTCTGGTTACCACTAGCTTATGGCTACCTCATGGGGGAGCCAAAGAGAGGAGAAGGGCGCTGGGGTCCCACTGTCCCAGCAGGGGCCCCTTTCCAGGGACTTCCTTCCACTGGATGCCCAGGGAGTAAGCTTTCCCAGACCTTCGGGCAACACTGAAGCAGATGATGTCCTGGGAAACCGAAGGAAACTCTCAAAGGCCTTCCTTAGCATTCGTCCGTTGTGACACCTTTTTATATTACTTCCTTATGAAGGTTCGGAAGGATACATTTTTAGAAAGCATTTGATACACCGCCAATCCTCACGGAAAGCAGCTGTTTCTGAAAGGAAAGCTGTACCCTCATAGCCTGTCATGTTGGTTGTATCTACAGAAGACCAGTTACTCAATGATGACGTTGAAACTTGTATTATGTGTTTATTCCGCACGAGGCATTGCATTGTGACGAAGTGCTTTTGTGTTCTTTTTGTCATCTATTTGTATAGATTCTCTCATTTGGCCAATGAAGGGCCATGTTTGCTGTTAAGTGCATAGAAGCCACCTGTGAAAAACCTACATATAACAGACATCCCAGTTTGCTAATTCATCTAACAGAACCTCGTTTAAGGACTTAGCACCTCAGGGTTGGTATAATACATATATAAACAAAAAAATACTTCATGCCTTCCCATAAGCCCACCAGAGGAAGGGCAGACATAGAAACAAATTACTACTCAATGTCAAACATACACAGTGACACAGAAAAATGGAGGGTGGAGGAACAGCTGCCCTTGACGTCAGTGAGGTTTTAATTACCAAAGACAAAGGAAGCCAGATATGGTCACACATGCTTGTATTTCCTGGATACTAGGGAGGATGAGGCTGGAGGATCACTTGAATGCATGGGTTTAAGGCTAGCAAGGGCAACATGACTCCAACTCAAAGGAGGAAAAAAAAAGACAAGGGTCCAAAAGGGCATTCACGTGAAAAGACAGTGCTCATAGACTAGAGTCTTATCATGAAGGTGGGGAAGTAAGATGGGTCCAGTAGACCTGAAAACTTAGCAGAGCCGCCTCAGTCAGGAACCTAAGTTACCACTGACAATTACTAGCGGGCACGACCTGACCTGAGTGGTTTCACAGTCAGATACGGTAGGAGGACAGATCTGTGAGCACTGTTATGAGAGGAATCAAGGAAGCCAGCTAGGAACTGTGTGGGAGATTCTGAGTAGGATGAGTTGGGAGCCATTTTAGGGTGACAGAAAAAAGGTTCAGGACATCCGAGCTAAAGAAATGCTTGAGCCTGTCAAACTGACATTGTAGCTTTGTTGACAGAGCTTAGCTGCAGTAGTTGGAAGCCTGTGAGCCTCATCCTGGGATGAGATGATCTTCACAGTGCCCAGCTTTTAGTAGGGAAGCCAAGGGGAGCACTACGCCTACAGACCCAAGGTCTATGGATTTCACTGTTCTGTGTGCCCTACCCTCCCCACCACTCAACCTCAGGTGCAGAGTAAATATGAACGAAGACTTGTTCCCAGGAGAGAGAATGACATCAATGATCCTGGCTGCCATATTGCCTCTCCTCTTTACTGTGGACACTTCTTCCCAGCGAGAAGGCACAGGGGAACAGCATTCTTTCCGCTGGATGGCCAGAAATGCTTTCCAGTGACAAACTCTTGTGCTGTGATCACAATTTCTACTTGAAAACACTTAAGATATTCCCAGATTCCCGACTTTTCTCATCTGGTTCTTAGAATGAGGAAGGAGAAACGGAACAAACAGCTTTCAAGAAATCTTTAGAGAGGCCTTCAGAATAATTTATCAAAGTCATTCAGCTACCCAAACATACCTCATTTCTGATCTATAGTTTTACTATAATTACTATCTTGTCTTCATATTAAGGCCCCCCCAAATTATCACATTTATTAAAAAGCTCATATTAAAGTTATTTTTCTTCTTCCCAGAGTTTCTTTATGCCTGCCTTGAAATTATCTCTTCTTTGCCCAGGGTACCCATTTCTTCAGTTTCTTTCTTTGCCAGTGGTGCATATTATCACAGTTAGCTATTTTTCTCTTGATAAGCCCTAGGTCTCTAATATCACTTCTCTGGCTTGAAGGGTAATATGATTAAAGTGACTCTGGATGTCACTACGTACTCAGAGCCATGTCAGAAACAAGCACAACAGAGAATGAGCTTCATCCATTTCCTCATCACTTCTTTCCCATTACCTTCCAGAAACTCCACTCCTTCCCCCGGAACAAAGACAGGACTGAGTTATCTGCCAGAACACAGCCAAGATTTACTTTTATGTTAAAGTTGTCATATCGTATTTCAACAGCACCTCTTAAATTTCAAAGGAAAAGGAATTAATGAAATTTAAGCACTGATTTGCAAGACCATAATTTAAAGTATCAGTTATGATGAAGTTGCAAAAGCAATTCCTTAATGAGTTTTAAACTATGTCCAGGTAGCTACTATATTCCCTTCTTTCCACATCTCTACATTTATGAACTCAGTTTTATGAACAGTCATTTTGAGTGGGATCTGCTTTTATCTCACCCCATCTGTAGAAGTTCAGTTCCAAAGTATTTTCAGTGACAGGAGTTTATGAGCATTTCTCCTATACAATCCAGTCTAACCTTTCCTACATATTTTAAAGGTGCACTTTGCTTCATCCACAGACTGCCTGAACCAATAGTAAAGCCTTTGGCTTGACCCACAGATGAAAAGTTTAGATCTTTGTATCTACTTAAGGAAATGATAGAATTGTGTCCCCTCAATTTCCTGGGCTTGGGGCTTTATTTATGAGAGAGAGCCAAACTGTCAAGGAAATTATACAAGTAGGAAGCAACACCATACACAAAACCCCAGTATTTTACTGCATCATTTTCCTTATCATGATGTGGAAATTCTTTCTGGGACTGGAAATATTGATATTACATGTATTTCCAGTTTATCTTGTTTTACAGTTCATAAACCCATCTCTAAAATGTGTACAAGTTTTGTTAGGCAAACTGTTACAGCTGTAACAGCAATGTCACAATACTGAAACTTAAAACTGACTCCCTCTCATCAAGGGTCTCAATAAAATAGAAGTCTCGTTCCACCCCACTCAGAAAGGTCTGGTGTCATCCTGTTTTTCCTTTGGGGTTCAGCTTACTGAATTCATAGTATTATGCACACAGCAACAAAGAAGGAACCGAGCTCTGAAAGAACTCATTTGTCTGTGTATACGGAAGTCTAGTTCCACTGGGAAATCTCTCATCTTCTGTTACCATGGCAATAGGAAGCACTGCAGAGCAAGACTTTCATCAGCCTATCTGGGAGAAGAAATTGATTTCTTTCTGCAGCATGGCAGAGAAGGCAAAAGCACATTATCTTCATAGCTGATGAGATCAGAAGATTTCCAGATACACTGAGCCGGGGAGAAGATCTGGAGGGTCATAGAAAAAAAGTAGTCTTGCTTAGGAGGTTGGACAAAACCACAGGTCAACACTAATTATTCTTGATTCCATGAGGCAAAAGATTATATGTGACTACTTGTTCTAAGTTGAGAACATGATCAATGTTCGTGACTCTAACTTATTCTATGAAACTGCATTTTATTGTTTTCCAAGCTGCTTCAGGGACTCTCTTAGTATTAACTTTACAAGGAAAGCATCAAGCCTTCTCCCTGCCTAGCCAAAGACAATCCTAAGCAAACTTTTGCAATGCTGGAAGCACATACAGTCACAGTTATAGGGCTGGGCTGGGCAGGCAGAAAGGGACTGCTGCTCTAGGTTGAGGGAGAAGTGGCCCTCACTCAGTCGATGTACATCTGCAGACAGAGCAAGCAGAGCAAGCAGAGCAAGACTTGACTGAATGCAGTGGTCTGGGAGTAGCAAAGCAGTGCACAGGGCTGGTGGTGCTCCATCCCTGGTCCTCAGAGATGCGCCAGCTAGTCCCAGGCGGGCACCTAGCAGTACTACCAATGGGACTGTGCTCCCCATTCTTACTTACACCATGGAAAGGGCTTCACCTTCCAGGGGCCTGGCAACATGAATAGAAGCCGAGGCCACCAGAATCCATTCCATTTTCCTCAACTGCAGAACCCCCAACATGCTATGATCCACTGTTGGAGCGGGGACCTTCCTCAAATTAGACTTCTCACAAGCATGACCAGTGGTGTATTCAATGCGAATGAGTGATTTTAAAAATAAAGGAATGTGCTGTCTCACATACTGAGTGTTGGCATACTTGCATTGGTATGGAACTAGATTTAGGTTCGTCTTCCCCCTTCCTCCCCACCCATACCAGGGATCAAACTCAGGACCTTGCACTTGCCAGGTAGGTGCAGCGCCACTGAGCTACATCCCCGGCCCATTCCAAGTATATCTTAATATCACGTGAAACAGGTTAAGATTTTAGCAGTTGGCTGAGAGCACAGGAGAGTGGTTTCACTGATACACTGTTGTTTCCTATGCTCACTGCCAACACAGCATGCCATGGCTGAATCCAACTGACAGTGGCCACTAAAAACTTAAATTTCAGCAACTTTGTGAACCAATGTTAGGCAGTCAGTGTTAAAAATTAAATTGTATAAATTTACTACCAGCCAGGCATGGTAGTACAAGGCCAGCCTGAACTAGATAGTGAGACCTGTCTCAAAAAACAAAAAAAGAGTGCCACAAACTTACAATTAATTATATACAAACAAAGCTAATATGATCAAAACTTATCACTTCCTAAATAATCTTACTATTATATGTCATCTCGAAATTATTTATTGCTGTCTTTTCTGAGTGGCAGTAATACTATAGAGTAACATTTTAATGCATCTCTCTTCCCAACCTCACTTTCATTGTCACCCTGGAAACATGAAATCAGCCACAGCAGAATATTTCTATCATGGTAATCAAAAAGGCCACAAGTGGGCCGGGGAGTTAGCCCAGTGGTTCCGGTGCCTTTCTTGCAAGCGCAAGGACCCGGGTTCGATTCCCCGGTAACCACATAACAATACTGGGTGTGGAGACCCACACCCAGCAGCAACCAGCACCACATACCACAGTGCCGGGCGTGGTGGCTCACGCCTGTAATCCCAGCACTCGGGAGGCAGAGGCAGGAGGATTGTGATGTGAGTTTGAGGCTGAGCTCAGGGCCAGCCTG
>PVIR01020297.1:0-30727 GCA_004026965.1 Petromus typicus
GGCGCCTGTCTTGCAAGCGCAAGGACCCGGGTTCGATTCCCCGGTAACCACATAACAATACTGGGTGTGGAGACCGGCAACCAGTACCACATACCACAGTGCCGGGTGTGGTGGCTCACGCCTGTAATCCCAGCACTCGGGAGGCAGAGGCAGAAGGATTGTGATGTGAGTTTGAGGCTGAGCTCAGGGCCAGCCTGAACCACAAAGCGAGACCCTGTCTCAAAAAACCTAAAAAAAAAAAAAAAAAAAAAATCTTATATGCCTTTAATGTACATAATACATGTGAATTTTACATTCATTTACAAATAAATTTTCTTCACAAATATACTCCTAAAATTGAGATGCAAGCACTCATTTAAAGTACTTATCTATCCATGTTTTGCCTGCCATGGATCATTTTAAAGAACCAGCCCTTCCATAAATGGAATTAGGCATATTTTTCAATATGTGACCCCTAGTAATGAGTGTTGGAATGAACCAAAATTAGTCTTTGAGCATTCAGACACCTGGAAATTAGACTCTTTTTCATTGCTTCCTTTAATCCCCAAAACACTAGCATCAGGCAGTTTTCAGCAAGAGGTTGATACAGAATATGGATCAAGTTAGAACAATAGACAGCACAGGTCTTGTCCAAGTGCAGGTTATGAGTGTGCACTAAGCTGACGATACTTTCATAGGTGGAAATTTCATGTCTTCACAGAGAAAAACTTCCAAAACCTCAGAGCAAAAAACATACAATATGCAGCTTCTCAGAAAATGATACCTTCGTGCTTTCTTAGTCTACATTCAGAAAATCAAGCTTTCTTTTACCATCTTTCATGATTCCTGCCACTTTAATATGAGTGAGTCTGAAGAAGTAGGGTTTCTTCTGACTGAAAGAATTTTAGCAGGAATTAAGGAAGAAATGGACTGAGATTATAAATAGATTTTTATGTGTACAAAATCTCTAAGCGGTGTTACAACAGTAATTTAGAGGAGAAAGAAAAACATAATCAGGCAAAAACTTCACTTAATACACAATTTTGCTGCAGGTCTTTTGTCAAAAAAAAATGCCTTCTGTATTCAAATATCCTTTTTTCTAGTCTAGTTCTGGACTTGAGGTTTTCTTTGGGAGTAGGCTTTTCCATTGCTCAGCTAGGGTAAAAATAAAATACATTGTTTGGTAAGGTACTGTACATGAAGATACACGACTCGAAGAACCTAGGACATCTTTTCTCCTTCCCTCTCCTCCCCCTCTTCTTACCTTCCTTCTTGCTCTTTACATTATTTCTCCCTTCCTTTACTATTACTTTGATCTCATTTATGCCTCTATTTTAGTTTCTGTCAGCTACTTTTCAGTGTCTGTTATTGGTTGAAGGTAAAATATGACAAGGCATAGTTTTTTTGCATATACCTGTTTGTCATTTTACCTGTCTAAAAGATGAAGACCTAGTGTTACTACTTCATGGAAACAGAGAAAGTTCAGGGCAGAGAAAAATAAGTGGAGCCCACTTCAAACACTTGGCCCCTGGATTTATAGATGGCGTGTGAGTTCTTTTACACCAAAAACGGGTCATTGCAAATATTTCTTGTCTTATTTTATGGTTGATTTGTGAAATAATCTATATTCTACTTGCATTAATTTCTTCAGTTTTTCCATATGTGGTTTTTGTTTTAAAAGTTATACATGTGCATGTTAATAAGGAAAAATACAGTGGTTGTTTGTTTCTTTTGTCAGTTGATGGCTAATTCCCTTTGGTGTACCCCCTCCACTACTTCCTGTTTTGTGGGGATCTATCTAAAGCTTTCTGTCAATCCTTAAATGTTATCAAATGACAAAGCCTATTACAGTTATGCAAATATGATAAACTAAATACACAGATAGATCTCATGTATTGTTTTTTTCTCTGGAGTTTAGGGTTCAGTGAGAAGAAATTCACTCAGAACCATTAGAAGAGAATAGAGTAAGCCATCATTTATCAGATTTAATATTAAAAAGGCCCTTTCAATTGCACTGGACTGGAATTTTGAGCAAATTCTTACTGCAGATAATGCTTGTAGACATTTAATGGGAATTTGTCTTTTGGGAACTCATAATAACCACTGACTTTCACAATTTTTGTGAGTATTATGTTTATTTTGGGATAGAGTAATAAAATGGCAATGCACAAAGATATTGTTGCTCACCTTTGTGTTTGAAATTCAACTTCTTTTGAAATTCTCTAAATAAACAAAGCTTCTGAAATCCAGTAATATAATTATAAATTTGGCACTTTCTAAGAAAAATATGTGTTGGGGTTCAAGGGACAAAGAACTGTTTAAAACCTGTTACATTGGTAAAACCTATAAATCATATCAGAAAATATCAAATAATATGTTTTTATTAAAAAAATGTGATTTTTTAAAACTCCTTGACTGTGTTATTCGAATTTTGATCCAGAGTTGACAGTTTCTTGAAGCCTTGTAGTTTCACCTGAGCATGAGTTCTTCTCAGGCACAATTATCGGTTTAGTGCATCTGGATTTGAGGAGGAATAATCCACTTGTTTGTAGTTACTGTCAAATATTTTTGGAAACTATCTTTGATAACTACTGCATAGCTAGGAAAGCATGGCAGAAATAGTTTCAAAATTATAAATCTCCAAAAATTTTTTTTGTATGAAAACCAAACCAAATTGCTTTTCATAGGATTTCACATTTAATCCTTAAATTAATCCTATGAATTAGACATAGATTTCTTCATCTAAAATTGACATAATTGATATTTGAAGTAATAATCTAAAGAGTCTCTTACCAGAGGTTTATGGATTCCCCAGCCCATGGAATACTAAACTCACTAAGCCTAAGATAGGAAACTCAGTTTGACAAATAGTGAATGACAAATATCAGGCATACTGATATCTATAGTAAAAAAACATTGACCGATTTTTTTTTTCTTTTTAGATGTTGTACTTTGAGATCATGCTTATTTTTATGTCCAAAAGGAACATCACACACTACATATATTTGTGTGTGTATGTACATGTACACATGTATGTGAATGTGCACATATAATAAAAGTAACAATGCTTCTTACCTGCAGGAAAAATGAATGCATTTTTGATTAGACAGGGGATGTAAAGCAGAAAAATGGCCTCATATTAGCCTATGAAATTAGGGTATATTTTTGGTGAGGAGACTTTCATAAACAAGGCATAATGTTCCTGTGCAGAAAGTAGTGGTGTCTTTTTACAAATTGGTGGATTTATTTAATATAAATAATCTTTGCGGTTTGTGTGTAACATGTGAAGACTTCCCATTAACGTACTTCTATTTCTCCAAATTTATTTAAATGTACCTTTATTTTCTAAAATATAAATTGAATATATGTTATATTCTTGGTCTTCTGGTAGACATTGGAAATTAAAAAATGATTAATAAGATTTAAGAAATACTCTTGTCTATGAGAAAATATAGTTACATGTGGAAACAGCCTCATGTCTTGTGTCTATGACATGCCATTTCATTTATTTATCTCATGTAGTATTTACTGCTGACATACTTGATTTAGACACTGACAATAAGTTTGGCTACTCCTGTTGCATAATAGACATCATAAAAGTAAACAGGCAAATACAGTGTATATAATAAAATTATAGAAAGAGTAAATGAAAAGTTTGTGGAACATTTGCAAGATACATATTCCATCTCTGAGGGTCTCATCCCAGAATAAGTTTTATTTAATCTGAGGGCCAAAATATAGGTAAAAATCATTCCAGAATCTCTTGTAGTTTAAATAAATCAGAAAAATTAACAGGAAGTATGTAATATTTATGAAAAAAGGAAGTAGCCATTTTCATAATTGAAAAAGTTAAAAGTGGTTAGAAAGATTTTATAGTATCCTGACATTTTCATTGGCTAAGCATTCCAATTTCTTTCTTCCTGTTATACTCTCAATACTTTCAAAGTTAACCTGGGTCACTATTTGCATGAGACCACAACCTGCAATAATTTTTCTCTTTCTGAAGTTCAGAGAGTTCATGCGTCAATTTTTCTTCCCTCTGTCATCAAGGAAGCAATATTAGATATCAGCAAATGTGCTTTTCTAAACTTCTATAAATCTTAAACTGTGGGAAATAAGTCCAGTCACCCTTAAATGCAAACTGTCAATCAGAGGCTCACAAACCAGGGTACAAATAACAGAAGCTTGAAGCAGTATACAATCTACATGTGGCTGACACGCTAAATGAGCCATATATATATATTTATCTCAGAAAAGCAGTAAAATTTGAATGAATAATAAGAGGTCAAAATTATGCCTAAATATTCAATTTATTTTAAGAACACAGAGAAGGCAAAAATGAATTTTTCATTAAGCCAGAGTGAAAAAATACAGGCAATTTGTCGTGACTTGTTTTAGAATATACTAGGTAAACCTTACATGAAACATGAAATATAAATGGTAATTTGATATACACATATATATTTATCTTAATGTTTAGGGAAAAAGTGGAATGCCATCTATAATTTAAGGCTATCTTTACAAAAGCCTCTTTACAAAATTAGTTTTCAGTTTTAGCCTATTCACAGCTGGGAAGAAAGGGTTTTATTTTATGATTAGCTCTCTACAGGGCATATTGCTCTTGTTTGAAAATGAATAATGTATGTTCCAATTATTTAGATAAATTAGTTTTGATTCATGCATTAACATGTTGGATGACTGCATTAGAGATTATAACGAATTCTCACAGCAACACTGATATATAGACAATCAGAATTTAAAGAGATTTCCAGACGTTAGATATTGACCTGATTCTTTAAAAGTTGGTGAATTCCTGTAGGTGTGTGGCTTTAAATTTATGAACTTTGATTAAAAATCAAAATTTTCTTTGATGCTTGAATGTTTTTATGGTGTGGGTTGTATAAATTAAGCACAGATCATTATCTTAAATCTGTTGCCATTTATGAGGTGTGACGTTATTAACATAGACCATTTGTAATATGGGGGCACAGACATTCACATACCTTTCCCTTTAGAGCATACGCTAAGAATATTATTTGTTAGAAGAGGAAATTTTTTTCAATATAGTCAGGTGATATGCTTTGTGTGGATTGTGAAAAGGTGTTCTCTTGATCAATATTCAGGAGGCAAATTCATGGATTATATTTGGAGGAGAAACTGCACAACTGGGGGCTGGGGCCTAGAAATAGCACATCAAAGTGACTAGCAGGGCACCTGGGAAGTCAGCTTCCTGTGTTCAAATCCCAAACCTGCTTTTCATTAGGTTCCTGACCTTTGGGAAAATATTTACCCCCACCATTCTTCCTTTCTCTAAAAATGGGTAAAGAATAATGAGTGCTATCCAACAGAGTTATTTCTTGGACCAAATGAAATGTATTTAAGTAATATCTAATTCAAAATATATATTAAATAAATATTCTATTCATATATTGAATAGAATAATATTCAGGCCCTGAGAAGCTCACACATATTCATAAATCATATCACGTGGACAGAAATATCTCAGTAATCAGTAAATATAAATTTAATAGATGAATAGCTCTCTATATTAGAAATTTAATGTCTAAATTTGTTTATTTTCAAAGTAAACTAGTAGATGACTTGAATAGTAGATGATTCAAAATTACAGAAAATTTTAGTATTGATTGCTGAAAACCCATTCTGTGAAATCTTATTTATCACTGAATTTCAAAATGTGTGATTTGTGATTTGAAACAAAATAATTATAACTTTATACATTTCTATATCTTAAAACAAATTTCACATGTGTTAGAAATATTTCAAGGTGAATAATTAATATTATCTAGAAGATATTGCTATTGTTTAATATTCAATTTCTGACTCATAATTAAGAATTTAAAATACTTATATATCTTCATTATTACTTTACTTTTAGTAGGTTTTTCAACAAAAATGTGTGTGTTTCTTCATAAATAAAGCTGACCAGGGGTCAGGGATTTATCTCAGTGGTCCTGGTGCCTGCCTTGAAAGTGCAAGGTCCTAAGCTCAATCCTTGGTAACCACATAGAACAGTGCCAGGCATAAGGGCTAAGGCTTGGAATCCCAGCAGTTGGGAGGCAGAGGCAGGAGGATTGCTGTGAGTTTGAAGCTTTTCTGGGCCACATAGTGAGCTCAAGTCCAGCCTGAACTACAAAGTGAGAATCTGTCTTTAAAAAAAAAAAATACTGAGCAATCATATATATTCCTGGTGTTATTTATTTATTAAAAATCAGCCTTTTTAAGTCTCATGCATTTCTGCTTTTGTGTCAGTCACAACTGTTTGAACTTTCCATAACTGATAAAATAATTACTTTTCATGCTTTAAAATCATGGCTGCATTTTGGAGCTATTAACCAATTTCCTGCTTTGCCCTGAGCTAAATTAAATTACAAGACTAATACCAGAAGGGTCCCCGATAGCTTATTCCTCTACACGTTAATAAAACAGTCATCATTGTGAAAGAAGAAATGTTGCCTTGATAAACAGAATATCGGAAACATAGTTTTGTTAGAGCTGACAGGTGACGTCTACTGTTCTTCACTGATTACTGCACTGTAACAGCACAACTGTGGGACAATGCGAACTGCTGCTGGGGTACAATTCTTTAGTGACTCCAAACAGTAACATTCCTTTTTGTTCTATAGTTAATTGCCCCTTGCCCTCTCCTTTGCAAAAAAAAAAAAAATAATGGAAATGAATAGAAATACATCGTGTTCTGTTCTCACTTGCATGGCTACACAGCTCTAACGAAAGAGTTAATTTGAGTCAGTACAGAACTCTTCAGGGGACAGTGAAGTTGGTTACATGCCTCAACTAAACTCAGTAGCCACTGGCCTCAAAATGGAAATTTGACAGACAGAAATTCTTGCTGTGTGTTAAATGTCGTGTATGTATAGATCAATGTATCTGATGTGTGCAGCTCAAAATGAATGGCAAGTGTTTGGGTTCTCCGTGCATCAGATCTTAAATAATGCTTCCATTAGCCAAATTTAAACATTAGGCCGTTCTGAAGTTTAACATGATGCATGGGCCAAAAATACAGGCAGTAATGAATGTTAATGTCTAAGAATGACAAACCTTGTTGTACCTCACAACATGGAATTTCAGTATGATGTCTATGATTTTTTTGCAAATGAATAGAATGTAGCCTATTTTCTTTTAAAATGGATTATAGTTGACTGTCTTAAAATAAAATGTATGTATGTGCATTTTCTAACATGTTGGTAGTAAAGAATAGTAGGAAAAGAACTTAACAAGACTTAAAATGAACATTAATGCATTTTGTGCTTTTTTATTGAAATTTCTTGCTATAATTTTATTTATCATATAAAATTTAAAAATTATGTGAATCTTTTTTACTTTATTATTGAGCTGCTTAGACACTTTTAAAAAGTTGTTTATAAAAATTGTGTCACAAAGCAAAAGTTACACTAAAATGGTGACTTTGGAACTAAAAAACTGAAGTAAATGACTATAAAATATATACACCATAATAAATACTGGTTGAAAGGTTTAAATAATGTAGCACAAAGATGCCAAGAAAACATAACAAGTTAGTATTTTCTACTTTTCCCCATTTTTCTTTTGCTGAAGGAGATTTGGTGTATTTTGGTATGTTTTAGAATGTCTTTGTGTAACAATGACAATTTTCCTCCCCTAACCATTTATATGCAACATCAGAACATTTATTCTCTTGGTTCAAAATAATTCTCTTTTCTACCAAAACAACTGAAAAGAAAACCTGTGCAAGTAGCAGAGCGAGACCTCACTTAGGTACGATTCTTTTTGCTCATGAAATGTTTCTAGGGGAAGAGTGGGTCTGTTAGGAAGGCAGACATCATCCTGGCTTGTCAATCACACTCAGGAGGCTGTGGTGGAGGGTAATCTCTTTGTCCTCATCAGTCTCTGGCTCACTGGTAGACAGAACTCATTACTGTGCAAATGAATCTGCCAGACACTTCAGCCATTTGCCTCACTAGGGGTCACAAGGAGCTGACACAGGTTCCGGCTGACTCCCTATGGCCAGGGAATGAAGGTAATGACATAGGCTGAAAAAAGCAGCGTAGTGCTGACACTGACCTGAAGGGAGCTTAAAAAAGTCCTTGTGGAAATTAGAAGAAAAAGAGTTTTTATCTAAGTGGTTTATGCATTTATTTGTTCTTCTTATCATTTCACTGCTATGGAAATATACATTTAAATTCTCGGATACAATAGTGACAAAATTTTAGATGATTCTCCTTTAGCCTATTAAGGCATTTTAAAAGTTAACCTCACTTGCAATACAGCTTAGCAACACTTGTTACAGCTTACTGGGGGATTCAATGGACTTATAAACTAGGTGAGCGCAGTCTTACCTCATTCATACTGCTGGTATTTCTAGTTACCTAATTAGCACATTTGACTGTCACTTCCTTGGAAGAGGTCTGCTGAACATTCTCTTGTTTTATTCACAACATTGCCCAATGAGATATATATCATTATTTTCATTGTACAATTGAAGAAAATGGAGTTACAAAGAAGTTGGAATTTGTGTTAAGTCATCTGCTAAACACAGAAAAATTATGACTGGATTCAAGTGTCTAACTCAAAGTCTAATCTTACAGATTTTGTTTGTTATTTTCACATGGTTACTAACTCTGTTTTCAATAGTTTTGGATTTAAAGTTACTTCTTATAGCAATTATGTAAAATGCTATTTTTCTTGCCAAATTGATGAGAAGATTAAGGTTAAAGAGTTAATTTATTTGCTGAGTTCTAGACAGTTAGTGAGAACTACAGATAGGAATCTTATAAATGTCTCATTTCTTCCATACACAGAGCTGCTTCTGCAGCCAGCTTTATAAATGCGCTCTAGAAACAATATCTATGGCAAAAATAAGACTTATGTTTAAGATTATATTAAATAAAAAGTCAATATAATACTTTCCAGGTTTTGTTTTACATTTTAAAATATCTAATAATAAGTGGTCTAGACAAGAACAGATGCAATGAAATTTAAATAGCATCATGTCATGAAAAATAATCAAGCTCTTAAGAGTAAAATACAGGATATGACCATGAGTTCCTTAACCCGTTGCTAAATTTCTCATGTTAGCTATAATCCCATATTTTCTGACAACGTATTTATGGTTCTATAGACCAAATTTATTTAATGTTTCTATTTACCTTAATTGCTTAATTTTTAAAAACACTTAATTTTTTACATTTAACATTTAATTTTTTAAAACATTTCATTTTTTTCAGAATTCTATATGTACAAAAATTAGCATTGTTATTATTATCTACTGACAATTATTATTTCATACAGACAAGTTCATGGCGTTTGTTTTTTTGCTAAAAATGACTGATTTTACTTTATGATATTGTAAGTCATGTGTCTTATTTCCATTCCTGTGTGTTCCTTGCACACATCTACTTGCATTTTTCTCAGGTAGCTGGGTTATTATCTTTATTTTTCCAATATACTTTTTGCTGGGTTTCAATTCATTGTGACTTCCACATAGACTGGCTGATAAAATGGTAAATTAAATTCAGAGTACTTTAGTGTCCCCACATTTCTCTTGTTACTGTGTTAGAAAACTAGAAAAACTGGAAAGAAGCCAGTGATGGCTTCAATCTCTTGCTCTAATAAAACATTACATTTTAAAAATAATGTTTTCAATTATTTCACTTTATGTAAAAATATTTATTTAAGAGAGCAAATTTAAGACTTCTGAATTATATTCATTGTAAAATAAAATCAATGGGTATAATTATCTGATAGCAGTGGCAATATTATGTGTTCAATACTGACTTTAATCATGGATTTATTTCAAATAGACACTCTTTTGAAAAAGGACAGAATCATAAAATTAATGATCTTTATCTAATATATTTTCCTAGTGGATTTTCCAGTGTTTCTCTAGTCATGATTCTCAAGTTAACCTTTCAAAAGATGAAAGAGCTGGAAATCAACAAACCAAAGTGAGAGGAAAACCGGAAAGATTTTATCTGTGGAAGACAGAGGAAGAAAGAGAATGAAACAGAGACAAAGAGAAGATCAGAGATACATTAATCATAGCAAATATTCTATCCCAGAAGGAAACACTGGAAATCAAGAACTAGAGATGGGTAAGCCTTTTAAAGTCAGAAGATGGTGGTCCCGATAAGAAACAGCATTCTATGATTACCCTAACTTTTCCCATAAAGGTTGAAATCAGATTGGAAATATGAGAAGAGCCTTTCTTGTAATAAATTTCTTCTGCCAAGCCAGTCCAGCTGGAAATGCAGAGAAGCATGGAAATGAAAAAGAAAACAAACAGAAATAAGCTAACCAAAAGGTCTGAATCATAGGAGAGGTTCACTGGGTCTGGGTAGGCGTAAGTCACTTTTTCATTTGAACCGATTGTTCCCTTGTTTCTCCTAAGAAGTCTTTGTTGTTTTTTTGGAAATGAGCCTTTATAGAAATAGTTCATCCTGTCTTCACAAAGAGCTGGGATTATTATTTTTTCCCTGAGGAAGAGTTTAAAATATCATGGTAAAAAATGTAGAAGAAAAGGGCATGGTTTGGGATTAGGGTACAATGGCTGAAAATGAAAGTAATTAATGAGAACATTCTTGCAAATGGTACTTATAACACTCTGAATGAATTGTGCTATATCATACTGGGTGCAGGAGACCTCTAAGAAGGCCAGAAGTCTGACAGTAATGACAGAAAGAAATCAATATGCAAATTGAACTATTTCTCCTCTGATTCCACCCTTCTAGAGAGAAATGTTATAAGTACAAAGTCAATTGTCTCAATCTCTAATAACGCACCAAGTCAGTATCTACATGCTCATACTGAGACTTATTTTATGGGTCGAGGAACAAAACTACAATTTAAAAAAGGAAAACCACTGGGTATTTTAATTGATATAAAGAATCATCCAGGTTTTGGCTCTGTGAGAGGAGGAAAAGCTTAACATATGTTCAGAATCTATTTCAGTTTAAAACATGAAAACAAAACAAAAAATACTTTATTTTGTAAATAAAAATCTCCCACAACATCCACAACCAGATTTCGTCTTTGTACAGGAAAAATTAACTTCAGCATGAAAAAGATACCTGATTTATGAAACTTAAAAGCCCAGAGGTAATTCTGGTGGCAGCCTGTGCCAGGCAGGACTTCCTATGATTGTCTCAGCAATGCCTTCTGTTGTAATTGGCTCTGGCCTCAGGCTTATGGCTGCCACTAGCAATCAGGGCAGAAGAAAGATTCATCACCTCTGACCCCCATTGGGAAAACGCCAAAGTGAGGCCAGGAAATGCTAGTTCTTACTTAGGAAGGCTGATACACAGTCCTCTACCAAAGCTGCAAAAGGGAAAAGAGGATGTTGATGAATGATGTTGTTTTGGGTTTAATGTCATCAAAAGCATATGATGAATAAAGGTGGAGAAATGATTATTGCACAAGGGAAATCTGGATGCTTATCAAAAAATGGTACAGTTAGTATACAAGAAAGATATGACTAAAAATATAGTAATATTCTAGATACAAAGATAAATGATAAAAATAGTACAAAAATTAAACTCAACATAATAAATTCATTTGCATATATTTGCACATTTGTTCCCTCTCTTTTTTGTCAGTCTTATTTTCCAGATCAAATTCCAAATAACTTTCTGAAATAACTTTCTTTCAGAATAGCGTGATGCATAATTCAAAATTTTTGTATTTTATTTCAAAAATAATGAGATAGATTAAATAGATTCTCAAAATATGTTAACTAGTAAGTTTCTAAACTTAGAAATAAATTCCAATGCCTTTGAAACACAGTAAGGTAACTATCATTAATAAGGTGCTGCATTATGTATCAAAACAGCTACTGTTATGCACTGTAAGATGACAGAGTAAATATCAGCAGAAAAAAATATCACCTCTCATTAGAAACTTGGAATAGAAGAAAAAAAAAAGTTGCATTGCCAGGTTTGGGAAACTGGAATCTCCTTCTAGTGTTGGTTTTAGGTTCTTTTTGGCCTGAGCAAAGAATTGGTCAAGACAAAGACAAGAGATAGTGAGGTTTCACATTTATTAAAGGTAGGAGGAAAAGAAACAGGCTCTGCAGGGTGGTTTTGGGCCTAGTGAAAGTAAGAACAGAAGTACATTCCACAGCATGAGAACAGACTACTGTGCAAGAGCTCAAAGCTCTCTCTGTATCTCCTACTCCTCAATCTGATGTTAGATGTAGGTCATTGTATTGAAAACGGCTTTAGGTCTCCTGAGAAGTCAATGTGCAGGACTTGGGGGACTGTTTTGAGCATTTGTCCTGCAACTCTGCAATTAACAGGTGATGCTCACTTTCCCGGCCAACATGCCATGTCCTAAACTCCTGCCTTAGGTTGATCTATAGGAATTGGGAGGAAAGTGATAGGTAAACTAGAAACTACAGAAAAACTGAAGTAATAGTCACAATATGGAGTCTAGAAAAGCAGTCTGGACAGCTCACCTAGCCTCTGACAAGTGGGAACTGTCTTTGTTAAGTGCAGATAATCAGCAGTGGTCAGCAGTTCCAGGGAGAATCAACACTGTCAGCTTTGTGAATGTCAAAGAAAAGCCTCGTTTAAAAATCTGGAATTTTACCCCAAAGTGACTCCTACAGAGCAGCCTGAAGTTTATCGTCTGTTGTATTTCAGAGTGTTTAATCAGATCATTTGGGGAGGAGCTCAATTCTTCAAGCCTGAACAACAGAATAACCATACTTCAGAAGTTTGAGAGTCACTCTGCTCCCATGAGAGGGTAATGTTAGCACTTGCACACTGTCACTCTGAAGAGACTGAGTCAGTCCAAACTAGGGGACGGCTTCTTTGGGAAGCTCCTTGACTGCCTCCACAGCCTTTTCTGGAAGGGGAAGGCAGGCCTGAATCCAGCCTGTAGATGTGGTAGCACGTAAAGTCAAATTGTCAGTCCTTTTTCAAAGTTTATGCCTCTTCTGTGTTCAGGTTATAACTGAGAACACAGTTTGGGCTTTCCACGGTTACTGTAGGCAAGGAGTGGGTAAGCTTTGTATACCTGCTGTGTGGCTGCTCCTCGTCCTGGTCCTGTAAATATGAGAGTGACGGTTTTCAATGTAGCATTTCTCCCCACCTAGAAAGAAACATGAAGGGCTTTATAACTTTTTACTGTGTTCCTTGAAGAAGGACTAGTTTCCTAAATATCTCCAAAGTTCCTTTCAATTTAATATAGAGTACTGAATATCCACAATTAGGAAAAGAGTTAGCTATGACACATCACACTGAAAATCCCAGAAGTCCAACATAAGGCAAGAATTAAAATCTAAAGGTAGAATCAGACTTACAGCAGACTTAAAGGCCAGGAGAGCTTTTAGTGCCCTATTTGAAATCCTAGAAGGAACTAAGTTTCAACCCAGAGTAATATATCTTGTTAAATGGTGTTTTAAAATTGATGGAGAGATGATAGTTTTCCATGACAGAAAATCTAAGAAATTCGTGATCGTGAAATTAGTACTCCAAAAGTTTCTCAAGGATGTCTTAGAAAGAGACAGTGAAATTAACAATGTCAAATAAAAGTCCACTGACATGAATGCACAAGGGAAGACAGGCAGCTAAACAAAAAGAAGATAAAAGAACTGTCAAAATGACAAGAATAAGTGAATAACCTTTGATAATAACTCTCAATGTGAGTGGTCTCAATACACCACTCAAAAGACACACACTGGAAAATTATATATATATAAAGCTATGCAAGAAAGACATTTAGTCAAAAAATCACACAAAGATTAAAAAAAAAAAAAAAGACTAGCCCACAATATTTTGTGTAGGAAGAGCCCCAAATCAAGCAGGAATAGCTATCAATTTCAGAAAAAGTGAATGTCAGAAGATGCAACAAATGTCACCATTTATTGTTTAAGGGAATAATTCAGCATGAAGTGATCATAATTATAAATATATGTGAACTGTAAAGTTCACAACACTATAAAATAAATGCTAGTGTACAAAAAAGTAGTATTAAGCATCAATAACGTTGTAAGGAGCAATCTTGCACTATCACAGACAAATAGATTGAACAGACAAAAAAAAACACAAAGAAATATTAGAGTTCAATTACACTTGTGAACAGATGAACTTGATATCTACAATGTGTTAGTGTAAGTCCGGTGTAATGTCTGGGGTTTCAGAAGGAAAACGAGGCACTCAGGAATGAGTTCCAGCAGGGAGAACAGCCTCAGAAAACTGAACCACTGACCTGTCCTCCAATAGCCTTTTTATTATGGAATCAACAAAGCCCAGGGGTAAAAACAGGAGAGGTGGCCCAAGGGTAGCTCTTAGAATTAACCTTGTAGTAAGATGTGGCCCGGGGGCAGTTTTTAAAATTGGCCTTGATTTAATATCTGCTTAATTGGTGGTCTCAGGAAACTGCTGAATGGCCACACCTTTCCCTGCAACAATCTTCTCCATTAAATTACAACAGAATGTACATTCTTAGTGGCCCATGTAGCTTTCTCCAAACTAGGTTGCATACTAGTCCAGGAAATATGCTTAAATAAACATGAAAGGATTTAAATTATTCCACACATACTGTCTGAGCAGAAGAAAATGAATTTAGAAATGAATGGCATAAGAAATCGTAGAAATTATGTGAATATAAAAACTATACAGTACAGTTTTGATCAACCAAGTGGATGTAGTATAAATTAAGGAAGAAATTAATCCTTTCAGTGAAATGATGATGCTAGTAGAACATACCAGAGCATACAGGCACACTAAAAGTCATCCTAAAAGGGAAGAATATTCGTATCAGAAACACAGCATGAGCCCAAACAAATAATCTAATGATGTACTTTATTGGATTAGAAATATAGTCCAAATTGAAAGCTTTTATGAAGATGGAAATATAAAAGATAATAAATTGATAAATTTGAGATAAAAGCAATACAAAAATTCACTGAATAGAAGATGTATTTCTCTGAATTATTTTGTTTACAAAATAACCCTTAGCTAATTGTGACAACCAAAAAGTCATATGAATAAAATTAGGACTGAAAAAGGTGAAATTAAAATGGGCACAGCAAAATTCCAGATACTTGTTAGTATCTACTTTGGAGATGAGTACTAAAATAAATTGAAACATCTATAAGCAATGGATAGATCCTTAGACACACATGAATTAGTAAAACAGAACAAACAGACATTCTTAAAATTGCAGAAATAATCTAGTTACAGGGAATAAAATTAAAGAAGTAAAAAAAAATCTACTAACTAATAAAAATCCAAGACCTGATGGATTCAATATTGAATATATACCTTTTCTTGCTTAGGAAGAAAGGTTCTTTGATTATCTTACATCATGTCTTCTTTGAAGATAATTACTAAAGCTGTCTCTTCTTTTCTGCAGATTCAATAACAACAGTTGTTCTATTTTTATTTAATCATCTTTACCCAAAGTCTTAATCGATATCACTTCAGCAATCTTCAGTGCCTCACTACTGAGGACCTACTACAACTATCTGAACTAAATGTGAACGTAAAAAGGAAAACTTGAGTTGGTAAAGTTTGTTTTCTCCAATACACTTAATTTACATGTAGATACTGTTTTAAGTAGAGGGAATTTATGCTTATTCTCCTAAGATATTTACAAATCAGTTCAAGTATCTGGTTGTCTACAAGTTTGTGTATATGACTTTCCCTTAAGAGACACTGAAATGTTCTGTCAATACTTGGTCTGTTTTTGCTACTAGTGGCTTCCTTCAGCTAAAACCTACCCAGAATGCACCTGTGATTAAATAAGTTGGGTTAATACCGATTGCAGAAGGGGAAGATACCACAGAAACTGTCCAGCTTCTCAGAGAGAGCACTAGAAGAGCTGCCTGTACTCTTTGGATGTTAGGGAAATAATTAGAAGAGTGAAGGTAGTCTACTCTCTGCTTGGTGTCATTAGAATGCAGGCACAATTTTGTATTTGGGCAGACTATTAAATTCATCCATAGGGAGGAGACAAATCAGAGCAAAGACAAATGTGAAACAGATGGAAAATTGCAGAGTTCATTCATTTAGGAAGAAAGCTGCTTAGTACTTTGTGTTCTTCCCAATAGCTTTGTTCAAAATATATATTGGTGAGAATGTGTATGCACAACGGAAGCATAAGATCGCTTATCGACAATAGCAGCACAAGGTCTAACACACAGATTTAACTGTGGAGGGTTACATTTGATTCACACTATCCATTGATAATTCACTCATTCTTCTTTTCATGTGAAATGTTTACCACTAAATAGCACAAAAGAAAAAGAGAAAATGAAGAACATCTTTGCTCATGATGTTTTGAATAAAATTCCTTTTTGAACTAATATTTAGAACTTGGCACCTTTTGAGAAAAGGGTATAACTTATTATTAGTTAAAATTTAAGTCAAGTATTTTTCTGAAGCCTATTGCAAAATGTCTCCATCAAAAATGCATAAAGATCATTTTTAGGTTCCTTGTATGACCCATGGAGTGACTTTGAAATTATGTTCCAAAACTTCTTCAGTCTGTCATAAGTATTAGGAGAATTTACCCTGAAGACTCATCAGGAAGTTAGGCCAGACTCCTTATACTGATTTGCTAGTGCATGACCCTACTTGTGGAGGATTTATAGCTCAATGAAGCAAAGCATAAGAAAGGTGAAGATTCATTGAAATTAAATAAGAAAAAGAGTCAGGGCTTGAGCACATTCCTTAGGGAAATTCTGACCAACTCAGACCTTAGAAAGAATTATGAAAGCCTAAGAAATATTGAGTAGATTTTTAGAACAACTCATTTCTAGTTGCACAGTATAAGAGGAGGGCTACGGAGGAGTTTTGTTCCTTCAATACATCTGAGGAAAAAGCAGGTTAGGAAATTTTGCTTTGGAAGTGACAAAGTGAAGCCAAAGTAATTCAGTTTATTAACTTTGTGATATATTTATTGGTGCTTTTACTTACAAGCAGTTTTTCAGAAATATTGGTTCAGTGAGGCCAGGAGGGTCCAGCTACTTTAGATATGACAACTGGATTTTCATTAAAAAAAAAACCTTTTCATATTAGTATTGCAATCTGAATGTTATAACAATGTTTTATTATTTAAAGTATGGTTTCAAATGTCATATGAGTCTAGATAAATTAAATGGAGTTAAGCCCAAAACCTTTTACTTCGAACTCACAGGGAGAGTATCCCTCACAAAATGTGTGCATTTACATAAAATAAACAAAAGGATAATGATAAATAATATTAAGTTTTGATGTTATAAATGCAAGTTTAATTTTAGGTAAAGATAACATTCTTTTAGATGAGTGCTTTTTGCATTGCATACTACATTTCTAAGATTTTGGAAGTTTTGAAAAAATATTTGCTAAAATAATTTAAGCAAAAGTTATGTATATTTGAGGAATAATATGTTTTTTGCTTAGCAGAGGTCAGTTTGTCAAAGCTTATTTCCATTATTCTAATACTCATCAAAAAATAAAATATGTCTATATTCAAAGCTGGGTGTCTGTTGTGTGAGATTGTCATTGTTGTCCATCTTTATTAATGGAGCTTAGTAAGAGTTTAACAACAACACCTAATGATAAAATTATAACAATACAATGTAGTAAGAGTTACTTGAATGTGGTGTCTCTCTGCCTTTCTCTTTCAGATTACTTCAGTGTGTCATACTGTGTTTTTTCTTGCTGTCCTAATATGACACAGTTCATGCCAATGCAATGAGATGAAGCAAAGTGAATGACAAATATATTTAGGTGGTACAATGTGTCACACTACTTGTGACACACTTGCAGAATGATTAAATACTAATTAGCATATCCACTACCTTATTATAATTTATAATTTCTTAGTGGCAAGAACATTTAAAGTCTACTCCTGTAGAAATTCTAGGATATATAATACAGTCTTTTAAACTCCAGTTGTATATGTTAGTCCATTAGAACTTGTCATTTTAATTGAAATTGTGTATATTCAAACTACAGTCTTTTCTTTCTGCATTCATTTCTTGACCTCCAAACTTTGGTTGCCCTCATTCTACTCTTCACCTTTCTAAGTTTCACTTTTTCAGACTTTAGGAGAAGCGAGCTCACATGATGTTTGACTTTGTTTGACTTATATCATGCAGTATGTCACATTTCCCCCCCCCCCCCATCATTCTTTTCTCTAAGAGGTAAATCTAGGGGCATGTTTAGTGAAGTCAACTCCAGTTTGAAATACCAAGATATCATTCTGAAGCAACCGGTCCAGCTGTACGAGCACATAATTTCTTTGAAATCAAGACATGACAAATTCATTGCATATACAGTGTTTTTGGAAGGCTATGACTTAACTAGATGTATTATTAAAAACTACTTTGCTTCTGTCTGGCAATATTTTAATACTATTATCTCCCAAAGGCATAGGAATGTTTTAATATGGTACAGGAAACTGTACATTGAAAATAAATAATTCTCATTGTCTTTTAAATGAGATAGATTGGATTACAGAAGGTAGAAAGAATATAGTAACCTTGGGAATTAGAAAACTTAGACTATAAATAGACTATAATTCTCTGTAAATATTGCCTATTTCTGTACTTGTCTTTCTTTCAATTTTTATTTTGAATAGTAATCTAAAAAACAGATGTCTTTTTCTAGGGGTCATTTCTAATTGCTAAAATATCAGTTACAAAGATATTTTTCAATGACAGTTTAACTATTTAACTCAGCCCTATAATTAAAACAACCTCTTCCTTTTTAAAATACTTGCACAGAGGAAAGGTTGCATTATTATGCTATTTCTTGAATTTCTTTAGCTTTGACATACTACCAATTCGTGGATGATGGAAAAGTATTTTGTGAATATAATTCACCAGGAATGTTTATTTCATTTAAACAATGCCAGAGAAATTTCTTAATGTGTTCTCAAGACATAAACAAGCATGTCAAATATACTAGATGATCTGTCATTGGTCTCTTAATGAGTTTCCCTCAACAGTTTCATGATATAGATCCCTTTGCATTTATTATCTGAATTTGCCAATCTCTTTGAAACTGTCTGTGCTACACAGTGTTGCATCATTTATTCTTTGGTACCATACTTTTTCATTGGAATTTATTTTCATGCAAGAGAGGAAAATTTATTAATGTTTATTATTATTTATTATTTATTATTATTTAAATTTAATTAAGTTTACTTTCAATCAAAATCTATAATAAAAACCTTCAAAAATAAAATGACTCTTTAAAGATAATAAAATAATTTGTTTATGCCTTTAGGAAAAATACAAATCAACGGAAGTATGTCAATATTTTTGTTCACAAAGTAAACAATTAAAAGTAAACTACAATTGGCCAGTAGTAAGAAATATTGTCTTACTATCTTGTATGTTAAAAAAATAGTGTAACTCAGCATTTAATATCTTGAATTTCCAATATTTCTTTATACAGTATAAGACTTATTTTTGTCGTCCTTTACCTTCCCAGGGGGGTTAATGCATTCTTTCACTATGTAACCATTTCTCACAGAATAGTCAAATTTATGCTTAAAAAATTAGTTATTTATTCCAATCGTTGAGCTGCAGCAGGTCAGAAGAGGAAAAAGGTGATGGCCCTAAAGTCAATCAGTTGCACTGTGCAATGCTAAAGAAAATTGTGAAATCCAAAAGTGTATTCATGGAAATGAAGCTTATATAGAAATGTTAATGCTTTGGGAACTTCAGCTGTAAACTGAAGGTTGACTCTTTCTCCCTCTCCCTGCCACTTTGTAGACTCCCATTATGCCACCTGTCTGATCTAGTTTCTCTGCATATTGAGTCACTGTGACTTGTCAGATGTGATAACTTTCTTAAGTGGAAATGAGGAGGAGCATCTGGACTCAGCCAAGCTTTACTGACTTCCTTCGCCTCCCGCAGCCCATGCCTGTGGTCAGTGCTTTTTAAGCCATTGAGCTTGTGAGAATAGTAGCTCACCTTGCTTTTTTTCACTATTTCATGGTAAATCTATAAAACATTTTATCAGTTCTTATATCAAGAAAGGTATATTAGGCCAAAACCCAGTCTTATTGACATCGGGAGAATTAGGCAAGTTGATCAGCGTCCTTACTGTTCCCACTATAACCTACCTTCTCTGGAAAGCTCTGGACACAAGACCATATGTCAGTCTGGCCTTATCAGAACTGTACCTAATGAAATCATTGCTCTTGGAGAAGCTTATAATTAAGGAAAATGACTATTAATAAACACAACACCACAAGACAGCTAAGTAAAGATAGTGCATCTGGAAGTAATTTAAATGACAGTGCCCTAAGACAGATGATGGAGATTCAACAGAATTCATTAATTCATTCAACCACATTGTCACTTTTTAATTTAATATATATTCTTTGAATTCTTATCGTGTATAAATTTGATGGCTTATTTCCAGATGATCTTCCCTCCAAGACTCATGCAGGTATAGAGGGGTTTTGGGGAGGTGGCTGAGTCATGGACGTATGATTCTGGATGAAGGATGTGATAATGGGGTTAGTTCACTGATTTATTTAGCATAGCTCTGGATGTGGGTGATGGGGAGGCCCACCTTGGGTGTGGGTGGCTCCAACCAATAGGCTTAGCCTGAAAGTGTTAAAAAGGAAAAGGAAGGCTTACTGCTGCTGCTTCCTGCCTGGCATGCAATGAACTGTTTTATCTTTTCCAGTTCACTCTTTTATGCTGTGATAGGTAAGAGCTAGCCAATTATAGACTGAAATCACTGTAAACTCTGTGCTAAAACAAACTTCTAATGTCACTTGTGGGTTTTGGATGTTTTGTCTCAGTAATGAGGAAATGACTAAGACCATAAGTTAATGTGGTGGGATCATGGAGTTTACAAAACACAGTTTATTTTCCTTTTTCTTTATCACATGGAAAGGCAGTCAAAAGAGAAGTGAAGGGGAAGTGTATGAAAACAGAATTAAAATCTGTAAGGTACATGTATCCAACTGTATAAAAACAGAACACAAATATTATGTACTGGAAAAAATATACCAGTAACAAAATGTTAAAAATGAAAAAAAGATAATAAGAGAAAAACAAGATAACACATCTGTTGAAGTGAAAAGAAAGCAAGAAAAGAGATGCATAAATTTTTATTTCTTCATTCAAAAAATAATGTCATGTAAGTCAAAAGAAAACAAACAGGAAATTTGAACATATATATTTCAGTAATTACCCTAGATCTAAGAGAGTTTGTTTAGAAAGATAAAATGTAAGACTCGATTAAATATAAAATCCACATATATGTTTGTTATAAGAAGTAAACCATATAAGGACACAGAAAAGTTAGAGTATGGAAAAAATACTTTTATAAATAGCATCATCCTAGTCTATGTGTGGTGCCTAGTAATAATAATATCAAATTAAGAAATATTTAGAATAATAATTTTTAAATAAATAAAGCTTTTATAATGGTAAAATGGCCCTTGGGGGAGCAGTAACAATTCTAAATCTACACGTATGCAATTACTTAGCTTCAAATTACAATATGTCAAAATTCATCCTAGGGGCCAGGGATTTAGCTCAGTGGTTCTGGCACCTGTCTTGCAAGAGCAAGGACCCCGGTTTGATCCCCAGTAACCACATACAATACTGGGTGTGGAAACTCACACCCAGCAGCAATCAGTACCACATACCACCATGCCTAGTGTGGCTCACACCTGTAATCCCAGCACTCAGGAGGCTGGGCAGGAGGATTGCTGTAGTGTGATTTTGAGGCTGAGCTCAGAGCCAGCCAGAACTACAAAGAGAGACCTTGTCTAAAAAAAAAAAAAAAAAAAAACTATCTGAAAGGAAAAATAACCCTACAATTCTACAATTCTCAATATGTAACAATAAGCAAAAATCAGGATTTAGAGGGTTTGGTATCACAATTAATAAAGTGGTAAAGTGGAACTGTTCAACATTTTTAGAGGTGTACATAACAATGACAGAATAATCAATAATCTCAGTGTGGTATTTTCTATTATGATTTAAAACATCAACTTAAATGAAATTTGAAGAAGTGTGAAAATATTCTATTCCTATCTTCTGGAAAGGGTCAGTATTAGGCCAGAGAGAGGTGAAAAATATCTTGCAGTCTGACTGAAATCCCAGTACACCCTCTCAACAGCCATGTGATCGTAGACAGTTACTTAATCTCACTATCTCCAGTTTATTCAGCTGCATTGAGGACAATGACTGACCTTTTTTCATGTTTTAAGTTTGAAGCCTAAAAAAGGTAATGCCAAAGAAATGCTTGGCACAAAGCTGTAAATCACATATCTGAAAATTTAGTAGAAAGTATCCAAAGCAGAGAATTTTCCTGTCACTCAGTTTTTTCAATTCCATGGAATGAACTGGACATGCTATTTTTTAAAACTTGGGAGACATACCTTGAGGCAAATATTTCTCACAACAGTGCTGTAGTGATTCTTTAATCTCCAATCTAATATGTTTGCCTTCAAGAAAAGTTTTATTTATAAATCCTTGGCAAAACTCATACACCACAAGATTGAACATAAAGCACCTGGTAGTGATAACTCACAAATTGTTTTCTTTGTTTTTTTGATTGTGTGTGCATGTGTGTGTTTATTTCTTTTGTCTAAAAAAGAAACAGCAATAGGAAAGAGTAAGAATAATGTTTCTTCATCAGAGTTCAAAAATGAAAATATTAGGAATGTTCAAAATAATCTGTAATGTTTCACAAGAATGGAAACTTTTGACTATGATGTAATCTTATAAAATGAGAGGAACATCTGTTATAAGAATTTTCATTCATTTTATATATGAACTTAAAAATTTTATGTATAACTGTCGTTCCAATGAAATTGAAACCATAAGATAATTCAGTAGGAGCCAGAGCATCATACCTACCTACTCCTTCACTGTGTGAGAAGCTCTAGAATTGCTTCTTGACCTAATACAACTTGGATACAATTAAAAACTTCCAGATAATAAAAATACCCAAATATAAGGAATTTACCATTTTATGGATGTCTCTTTGGTCTGATTTTATATTTCTTAGCAGGGACTATCTCAATTTCAGCAGTTTAGAAGGCAGTTTTAGGCAGTCATGGCCTCCCAGTTCCGTGTGACGAGAGACGAGAGGACGGACGCAGCACGGTTGAGGTTCTCAGCTTGGCATCTTAGAGGAGAAAACCCGATTTCTAGATGAGTTAAGTTGAAGGGTAGAGACCCTGTGGAACGCTCTCTTTCCAGTATCACTCTGGATTTTGGTAGAATTTGGCTGATTCCGATTGTAAGACCAAAGCTCGTTTTCTAAGATACCATCACTCAGAGATGCTTTTATATTCCACCTACATTTCTTGTCATGCGGCGAGCACCCTATTCCAAACCAAATGAAAAGTATCTTTGTTATCGTCCAGGGATTCCCTGTTCCTGACGTCAGGGGATTAGGCCAGATTTACTGGACAACACCTCTGTTAAAGTTTCAGCTGTTTCGGGGACTTTAATTACAGCTGCATCATTATTAGTATCTGCTCAGTGAGGAGTAGGTAAATGTTTCCCAGCTGAGGGGAATCGTGGGGCCATCCTAAAATTCTGCTGATGTTAGAATAAAACTATTATTTATATTAATTAATTTTTAAAACATTACTTCAGAAGTAGAATATGAGAAATATTGTTATAATTTTTAACATAAAATTAGTCACATCAATAAATTTGACAAAGTAGATTCCAGTAGTTTAATTGGGTTTTATTTGAACTGGTTCAATTAAATCAACCATTTTTGTTTATTTGTGAAATAATCTATTGTTTACTATACTTATCATAATCTAGCTTAAAGTATTTTCAATTTTTTTTTTTTTTTTTTTTTTTTTTTAGGTTTTTTGAGACAGGGTCTCGCTTTTTTGTGGTTCAGGCTGGCCCTGAGCTCAGCCTCAAACTCACATTACAATCCTCCTGCCTCTGCCTCCCGAGTGCTGGGATTACAGGCCTGAGCCACCACGCCCGGCACTGTGGTAAGTGGTATTGGTTGCTGCTGGGTGTGGGTGTCCACACCCAGTATTGTTATGTGGTTACCGGGGAATCGAACCCGGGCCGTTGCGCTTGCAAGACAGGCGCCGGAACCACTGAGCTAACTCCCCGGCCCCCATTTTTCAAATTGTTTTAAAGCAGAATTTCCTATATGTAAACTCACAACACACAGCCCTTAAATTTCTTTTCTCTGTGTACTGTCTTCCATTCATTTAACTAGACTAAAATAATTAATGAAACCCGAGTTTATTATGCATTTATTGAATTTTTATTTCTTTCTTTTTTCTTTAGGTAGATAAAGTGAGAATAGCTAAAAACATGTATATATATATATCATATATATATTTGTATTTAATTGCATATATTATATATGTATTTTTATTTCATTAGTCTAATTGCATATACTCTATACAGATGTATTATAGTAAATACTATAATTGCATATAACTAAGGAAGAGTAAGCTATCTTTTCTCCTCAGGGTCAGATAGTAAATAGTTTATAGCCTATTAGGTCTCTTCTATATTTTCTTAGCTTTATGTTCATTTTTATTTTCCCTTCAAATATGTAAGAACCATTGTATTATGATTCATAGCAAGTTAGGCCATGAATAGAATTTGGCTTGAGAAAATAATAGTTTTCAAATGATTTTCTTGTCCTGTTGAGAAGTGTTTCACTTTTGTTGATGTTTTAGAGCTAGAATCTTTATTCTTCAGAACAAAGTAAATATCTAACTCTGATATTCTGTATTTATTCATTATTTAGTTGGTACTGGGGATTGAGCTCAGGACCTCGTGCCAGGCAGGCACAGTTCCACTGAGCTAAACAATTTGGCTCTAATATCCTATACTTAAATGTTAATTGTTAATAGTTAACTTTCTATGCCTGCAATATATGGTACAGACAATTGTCATTTCTGTTAATAGGACCCATTCACAGTATGATGAAATTCAGAAAGTTCAAAAATCAGTGTGTGGCATGATATATGTATGTGTAACCTAAAATTTCAGTTCAAAATTGTTTTATTTTTAACTCATGTGGAAAAAAATTAAATTAGTTGGCAATATACCTTCTTCTCTAAAAAACCTAAATGTCCCAGTTAATCAGTAGTATATTTTCTCATAACATACATTCTCATTTATTTCAGATATCTACACTTAATAATTACATTACCATAACCACTATTATAACTAATAGCATCTTTTTCTGCCAGGAACTATGCAAGGTACTTTTTGTACTTTCTTTCAAACTGGCATAACATCTTTGCTTTTATTCATAATAGTCCAAATTTCTGAGGTCTCACCAAATTTTGTCCTTTCATGAAAGAATTCCTTGTTGTACCTATTTTGCAATGAGTGATTATGATCTTAAAATGAAATTTCTTAGTCAACATGGAAATGAAGTGCTCTAGTTTAAATTTTTATGTTATGCATATGGTAGAATTCATTGTATAATATAAAGTGCCAGCATTCTTCCCTATCTTCCTGCATCTAGGCCCCAAAAACCTTTTGGCAAAGATTCACTTGTATAGAATTTTGACTGAAATACAAGCAAGTAACATTTTTAAAGAGTGTCCCCTGTTGTACCTTTCTACAATTCCTCATGTACTGCTCTTTTCTAACTTGACTTCTAAGATGTATTGGTAAAATGTTGAGAAATTAGTTTTAGACTCAAAGCAGTGATTTTGATGTATAAGCTCTCAGAAAAGCATTTGTGTGTTTGTGCCCCGGGCTCAAAAACTCATCGAGAAAGCCAGGGGAAGTTCTTGTTAGCAAGCAAAATAAAATGTAATTTTTGTTTACAGTTATCAGAGTAGTCAGTCGCAGCTGACTTCCAGTACTGTTCTGAGAGTGCATATCCCAATGCATGTCACTGGAGCTTAGAGAGAAGCAGCCAGTTTGTCACAGTTGACCTTGTAAAAGCTGACAGCTGCAAATAGAATGAGGAAGTATCATACTGTTTGCTCAGGAGAATGGATGTATGTGGGCAAGCTTTAAAGTGCGCAGATGCACAAAGATCATCAGATTTCTGATAAATTCAACTCTGTTCCTGAAAACAAGAATACTTGTCCCAGCAACAGGCCTTTATGTCTTCAACCAGTGGTTTAACAAATAAATAGAGCTACCAAAAGCTCACATTACTATAACAATATCACTGGGCTCTGAGGATGAATTTTCTATAAAATGTATTGTATCTAAATCCATAATTTAGTGTGAAAAATTATAAGATAGTCACACAGGAGAAATAGATTTGGCTTGCAATGCAATTGTCAATGTTTTTCAAAGTGTAATAGCCTCTGAGAGTGGGAAATTGTTCTATAGCAGATCTTGTAAAATCTGGAGTTTCATCTCAAACCAGATCATTGTAAACCAGATCACTGAGTGGGTGTTTTATCACTGCAGTCCCAGCCTCAGTTACGAAATGTAGGAGTCAGTGGAAACTTAAAGGTGAAACTTCAGTGGGGGGTATAATTAAGGACAGCATTGAGCTAGTTGATTTCTCAAAGCAATGCAAAGATACGAATGAACTTAAGACTTTCAGAAACCGTTGTCCTCCAGAAAAACAAAACAAGATCATTAGATTTGTTAACACTTAATTTACTGGGAAAAATCTAAGGGATCTAGAAAATAGGCGGTTTACAGTTTCTAAGGATTCAGTCCACAGTAGGCTGGTTGCAAAACAGAAATATGGTGAAAGAGTGTGGAAGATCAAAGGTATTTACCCCATGGTGACTGGGAAGCAGAGCAGGGAACAATGCTAGGTCAGGGGGCTAGAGATCAGTACTCAGTGTCACATCTCTTACCCAGAAATACCTAACTGTGCTTTACTAACACCCTCCGTGGCTCTCAACCCAATCCAGGTGACAATTAGGGCTGAACAACAGCACTCTGATGCACTGTGATACATAGTTATATTGAAATGAGAATGTGAAAGGACAAAATTGTACACTGAAGGAATAAAGCAGAAGTAGAAAGAGAAGTATTTGTCCAAGGAAACAATCCTTATTCCTTTAGTAATATTTGCCAATGCATTTCTTTAAAATACATTTCTGAAAGGTTAGTTTGGGAATAGAATGTTTCCTATTTAAATTATTTGGTAAATATGATGATTTCCATGTAAAGTGTTCCCCAAATTCTGATAAGCATAGAGGTGAGGCTTGAAGTGCAATGTTGAAACCAAAGTGGATGGGGCCAGATCACTATGGGCATTAACTGGAAGGTATTCTTTTTCTTGGTCCTCTATTCTTTCTCTGATTCTTGGCTGCCTCCATTCACCATGTCCTTCCGTTTTGCCATCTCTGTCTTTTAGACAAACAACTGTGGACTAAACCCATTGGAACCATAAGCCCAATAAACTTCTCTTCTTTCAACTGCCAATTGTCATGTATTTTATCCCAATCACACGTGTAATTACTACAGTAGACCTATTATAAAATACACCCTGTCTTTATATATGTTATTTTTAGAATAGGTAAGCCTTTGAGAACTCAGTTTACTTTATTTTATACTTAATTTTCTAATATCATAGCACATATTTGGGGACACAATGTTATGAGATGTTTTCTATCTGAGCAATGAAGTTGTCCTTTCAAGGATCTCCTGTCTGAGCTTATAATATTTGTCCTCTTCATGAATTCTTCACAGACGTAATCATGGAGAAGAGTAAATAACTATGTGCTTATGGTTCTGTTTCTTATTTTATCACCAGGCAGTCCCTGACTGCTTATTGAGGTCTATACTTTAGTGTTACATAGAATAGTACAAGTACAGCCCTTTCCATGGTGCTAGTGCCTGGCCTGTGGAAGATGGCATGCTATCTTGGTCAGTTAGAGCTCCATTTCCAAACTCCTTTGGTCAAATCTCAAATCTTGCTACTCTTCCTTTCTCCCCTTTGACTTTAGCCCTGTAGTTCACCAGTAAGATTTTTGTTCCATTTTCTACCCTTGCATCATTACTTAATACCACAATTCAAGCTATCCACTTATTTTAAAAACCTAAATTAATTCAGTAGCCTCCTAACATGGTTGTCTTCTTTTGGCGCCTTTAATTTATGATAAAATGAACCAAAACAATCATTTAAAGCTTGAGTCAGATAATATCATCACTTTGTTTGAAACCTTTGATGTCTTTCCATCCATTTCTAAGTGAAGTCGCCACTTGTATTAGACCCACAAAGCCCTGTGAGGTAAAGACGCGCTGTTCTCTAAACCAGCTGCGCGGTTGCTTGCCCCATGTCTCCCTCTCACTGATCCCCTCGGACCTGCTGTCTGCACCTGGAGTACTGTGCCCCAAAGTTGTGTATGCTCTTCCTTTTTCTTGCCATTAAAACTTAAAGGTATATAAATAATTGATCAAAAGCTAAAGTTGGCTATGCCATGGCCTACTTATATATAGAATCCTTACAAAGAAATCATTTTACCCTTAAGTTTTTTTTCTACTTTAAATTGTAATTTATGTGCTGTTAAATATGTGATTGAAATTCTGAACATGTTGAAAAATTTGAAATATAAGAGCATAATTTTGGTAACTCAATGTGTATAATGTATTTATAATTTCAGATTTCCTAGGGAAAGACTATAACTTCTTTTCTTAGGTAGAGTTTTTTACATTTTGCATTTTATATAAAAATAGTATTCTTGAATATAATTTTGCCTATCAGTTTTGCTCATTTCCCCTATATATTCCAAATTTTAGCAATTATCTAGCAGCAGGTTTGAAGAATAATGTTTAAATTACCTCAGTGTAAGCATTTTTGTTGTTAGGGTTAACTTTTTGTATGAAAAAGTCAATTAGAAGAAATACCTGCAGCCCTCACATTACACTGTGCCTTCAACTTTACATGATTCGGTGTTAGACATAAGCTTAATTTTCTTTTTTTTTATATATTGCTTTTTACAGTCCTGTAATAAGTCAAGATGGCATCAAGCTATTTTTATTTATTGTGCTTACTATTGCTAAAATTAATCTCACACTTCAGATGTCCCTGGAGAGTCATTCCATTTCTTTTTAACTAACTTAAAAGGAACCAGTCTAATAGATTAATTAATTCATTGTAAGAATAAAATGGGCCGGGGATTTATCTCAGTGGTTCTGGCGCCTGTCTTGCAAGCGCAAGGACCATGGTTCGATCCCGTTAACCACATACCATACTGGGCGTGGAGACTCACATCCAGCAGCAACCAGTACCACGTACCACAGTGCCGGGCGTGGTGGCTCACGCCTGTCATCCCAACATTCAGGAGGCAGAGGCAGGAGGATTGCTATGATGTGAGTTGGAGGCTGAGCTCAGGGCCATCCTGAACTACAAAGTGAGACCCTGTCTCAAAAAACTTAAAAAAAAATGATACCCACTTTCCAAATATATCTTTCATACAAGTCCATTATTCTGTAGCAAACTGAATTTTACAATATTACTGTAGTCCTCAGGGTGACTACTAAGCCTCTAGACTTATTCATCCTCCATAACTATGCCTTTCTATACCTGGACCTGTGTTTCCCCATTTTCCCCTCCTCACTCCTTTGAGTCCATTGTTTTGCTCTATTTTCCATGCATATGACTCTGTAATAGACCTTACAAATGGATGGCATCATCAGGAGTATCTCTTATTTCACTTAACACAATCTCCTGGTTCAATTTTAGTGTTAAACATACAGCATTCCTTTCTCTGATAAGGCTGAATAATGCACTGTCACATATATTTTATCTCAGTTACTTCATTTATTTACTCATGGACACTTAGGTTGTTCCTCACTATTGGTTATTGCACCCAGTGCTTCAATGAATAATGCATACAGCTGTCTTCTAGGTGAAATTTCATTTTTTTTGATTATATACCCAACAGGGAGGTTTCTGCAAATATTTCCAATAAAATACTAACAAACTGAATTCAATTACATGTTTAAAAGGTTACACTGTAACCAAATGGGATTTATTTTAGCAGTACAAGTTTTGCCTATCATATTCATATATAAATTAATCAATGTGATAACATGATATACTGTATTAACAGGATGAAGACAAAAGCCTCATATTCATTACTATATATATATATACAGTATACTATATATTACTATATATATATTACTATATATATAGACAAAAGGCACATATTCGTTACTATATATATATATATACACTATTCTATACATTACTATATATATTATATATTCATTACTATATATTACTATATATACTATTCATTACTATATATATATATGAGAATAAGACAATACTTAATAACATTTCATGACAAAGTTTCTCAACAAAACAGATGCAGAAGGAAATTTCCATGATTTATGAAAAGTTTCAAATTAATGTAATCAACAGGGAAAATCTAAAAAAGTTTTCTTCTATGATCTGGTACAAGAAAGGAGTGCCCACAATGGTCATTCTTTTCAACATAGTAATGCAAGTATTAGCAGCATAATAGGGAAGGAAGAGCAGATAAAACTCTTTCATAGCAGAAAAAAAGAGATAAAGTTTTTTCTATTTGCAGGAAATATTTCCTATACTTCCATTATATAGGGCTAAGGATTTCTCAAAATCTGTTGAAAGTGAATTCTATCTTGTGAGAGGACACAAATCAACACACAAATATTAGCTGCATTTACTTTCGCCAATAATGATCCCCCTAAAGAGAGAAGTCCAAAAAATAATGACATTTATGGGTTCAAAAAAAATAAAATACTTGCATCACCTTAACTAAGGAAGTCAAAGATAAGTCCACTGATGCCTACATCTCCCAGAAGAAGGGAGTCTAGGAAGACACAAAAGGTGAAGAGGCA
>PVIR01020298.1:0-14846 GCA_004026965.1 Petromus typicus
GATCATCTACCACCAGGAAAGGCAGCCCCTAGCTGAGAAGGTGGGACCCACCTCCCGGCCAGGCAAAGAGGCCTTAAGCCAGGGATGGCGCCTTTGGGGCTCACAGGCAGAGGGAGGATGCAGCCCACTGACCGCTTCCTCCCCAGACCGCAGAGAGGGGAAGGCTGTCCCCAGGAGGAGGTGACTGCTGGAAACCCCTCAGCAGGACTGGAAAGGGGGCCATCTCATGGGACATGAGAGGGAGGGTGATGTGTATGAATGTTTTGGTCTTTATTTTTGTTATATAAGTCTGATAGTTGGAGTAGAAATCCAAACCACTGATGAAAGTTTTTATCATTCTTTTCTGTTTATTATCAATACTTTCTTTAATGAAAAAAAATACACTTTTTGAAAATCAAAGTCTGGAATGTAGTAGACTCGTAATTTATGACCTGCCTTCAGCATGTATTTTCTCACGTGGCCAGAAGGTCTCAGCACCTCCATGATACTTCTGATGGCCCTTGAGGAACTTGACCTGCAGCTTCTGGAATTTAAAGTGCTACTGGTCCCATGTTTCCTGGCACTAGGGGTAGAAATAACGGCATGGAGTAGCAGGAGATACTTAGAGTAAGGTGCAGTTCATGGATGGGGAAATGTTGGTTGATGGGGAAGAGGCGAGCACACAGTAGACAGTTGGGTGGGGCCGGTGAGCAGTGGTGGGATGAGAAGCCTGTGAAGAGGGACACAGCTTTGTGGGCTGAGTCTTCAGGGCAGTGGACCTGAGTGGTCTGTCAGTCAGTTGTGAAAGCCTCACTGAAAACAGTCACTTGGTGGTGGGGGTGACTGAGTGACCCATCGGGCTTCCACAGCAGTTTTTTCACCTCTGGAGTCAGCACAGGAGAACTTTGCTAGCTTCCTGTCTCACGCCCCTGAGTCTTTGCTTTGCAAAAGATTCACATATGCAAGTGGCTGGTCACTTGAATTCAGCTGTGTGGAGGCGAGGACTGCGTTGGAAGGTACACAGTGTGGGCTGGGGATCTTGTGAGGGTGGAAAGTGAGATTGAGTCTAAAAGCTAAGAAAGCCAAACACTAACCCATGGAGGTAGTGGTGGGCAGGGGATCCAGACTCCCAGAGCAACCTTGGGGTCCCAGGAGCCTCTGAAGGAGGTCAGTCGTACTGAAGTGTAGCCCAAAGTGAAGAATCAAGAACTTTAGATTCATCTTGACAGAAATGCATAAGAACATTAGTCAGCGAGGGAGGAGGAACAGCTCTCCCATGCAGAGGAGTCCAAGGAATTTGGGGTGCTGCTTTTTCAAGGACAAATGGGGTCACTCCCCACATAAGTGACTGGCCATGGTGACTTCCTCGAGAGCACAGCCTGGGGATGGAGGTCTTTGCAATGGAGACCTGACAGGGTCATGGTCAATGCTGATGTCAGTAGTGATAGTCGTGTTGATGGTGCATGACCTCTGCACAATGTTACGAGGGCAACATGTGACCTTTCTGGTCTTCCTCCACACACCCCTAACCCCAGCTAAAAATGCATGCAAAGCCTAGGTGAAGGCCATCCTACAAAATTCCTGGCCATTCCACCCAAAATAAGGAAAACCTCAGACTTGTTACAGCTAAGAAGTACCTAAGGCCCAAGTACAGGATCCAGGTCGGACATTAGGACAGAAAAGTTGTTAGGGAACACTCAAGACCACCGAGTGGAGTAGGAACTTCAGTTAATAGTGCAGGATATCAGTGCCTTCACTGTATTAAATACACTGTTCCTGTGGCTGATGTTCGTAAGAAAGGCTAAAATGGTTTTTAAAACAGTACATGAAATCAAGTATAGATTTTCAGGAAGCCTTTATTTCCTCATTCCAGTTTCTTCAGTGATAGGGAGTATTCTTTAAAAGAACCGTACACTTGGAAAAAACAGATTCTTAGTCACTTTTCCAGCATCATTTGTAGATATATCTATGTCAGTGTCATCTGTGCCAGATCCTGTCCCCAGAGGTAGGTCCAGATTTTCTGTGATTCCTGCTATTTGATAAGAAACTCTTAACACAGGGATGCGAGCAATACTGATACAGTGTGGCAAACAGAAATGACATGGAATGACACAGGCGCTGTCCACATTACATGCTCTGTCCTAGCCATGTGTATTTCAGACCCGGACAGGGAGTCATGAATAATAGGTAGTAAAGAAAAAGGCCAGGTAGTTAAGGATTGAGGAAGTGCGAGACATTTATAATCCAATATGTCTGGGAGATAGATGTTTAAACTATAGAAGTTATAGCTACTTTTACAACAAAAGAACAGTAAGGTCTAATAAGTCCCTAGAAATGGAGAGTAGCTGTTATTTGTCTGCTTTGCAACCTATGAGTATGCAGTATCTGAAATTTCTATGCATACTAGCAATTTAAAAGAGTTTCCTCCATGGGCCGGGGATTTAGCTCAATGGTTCCCGTGCCTCTCTTGCAAGCGCAAGGACTCGGGTTTGATCCCCGGTAACCACATAACAATACTGGGTGTGGAGACTCACGCCCAGCAGCAACCAGTACCACATACCACAGTGCAGGGTGTGGTGGCTCACGCCTGTAATCCCAGCACCGGGGAGGTAGAGGCAGGAGGATTTGCTGTGATGTGAGTTTGAGGCTGAGCTCAGGGCCAGCCTGAACCACAAAGACCCTGTCTCAAAATAAAAACCTAAAGAAAAAAAAGAGTTTCCTCCAGAGCATCAATGTCCGTTTTCATGCCTGAGTGCTTGCCACATTTGGAATTTTCCCCTGCCCATCCTTATACCATCCTCCAGGTTGGCAGAAGTCAGCATCATTCTGAGTGCAGGGCTGTTACTTGGAACTTCCTGTTCACATTTCTGTCGTGTAATAAGAGTAAGTCATTTAGTGGAGAGTAACTCTCCAAATAACAACATTGAGCATCTCTTAATATTCATAGCCCGATCCCCCAACCAATGTCTCAGATGCCTGGGGAAGTTAGGAGGGTACAAACACTCTCCTGACCAGTTGATGCTGTGTGTGTACCGTTTCCCTGATTCAGAAGCAAGCACTACCAATCCCAAGTCTTCTGTTGGGTCCCTGGACACCAAGGGGCCATGTGACCAGCTTACTGTTCAGGGTGGGGCATTTTGCATGGGAAGGCTAGTTGACTGAGGATGCAGTTCAGAAAATTGGCTGATAAAGTCACATTTGAAGCCATTTTTCTTACTTAATGTGTAATAGGGAAGTCCGGGCTTGGCTGCAAAATGAATTAGTGGTAGAGATTCACTTATAGTGAAAAAGCAAAATAACAGTTGAGGGGGAAGGGGGAGCAAGAAAGATTTATTACTGTTAGATTTGTTACTTTATTGAGAATTGTTCTGGCTAATCCTACAGAGACTGCAGACCACACACACAGATACACACACGTGTTTGCATGCTTCTCCATACTCACTCAAGATGGCTACTGTCCGAGGATGCAGAGGGAAAAGTGTTGCAGGGACCTGGAGGGTTGCTGCCTTGGGCACTCGTGGTGGGTGGTAAGAGTGCGAGGGCCATGAGAGCCAGAGAAACAGAACTCAGAAGTATGTGTCCACCCACATGTGGTACACTGTTCACAGTGGGCAAAGGTAGGAGCTGCCAAGTGCCCCCCGATGGATAAACCGACAGTGAGGCAGTGAGTAATACACACAGTAGAATATTACTCAGGCTTGTGAAGGGAGGAGTCCCTGATACACATTCCATATAAAAGCATGGTGACATTGCACTGAGTGGAGGCGGGCATAGGACAGGTGCCAAGAGATGCCACCTCTGTGAGGCGTCAGAAAGGGTAAGAGTCAGACACTGTGAGCAGCACAGATGGGGTGCATGGCAGTGTTGAGGGTATAGTGTTCCCAGGAACATTAGAAAAACTCAGGAGAGGGTGGCTGTGTGACAAGATGATGTCCATAATGTCACCATGAGCTCAGAAAATCTGTGTTCTGTGCCCTGATCTGTATGACAGTCTGGGTCTCAAAAATAGACAGTGCTGCTCTGGGTCACAGGGTGATGCAGGGGCCGTAGACCCTAGAGCTCTATCAAGCCGTCAGGTAGAAGGCCTAGCAGGGATAGGGAGACCCTCGGTCACTTAGGAGAGGAGGGGAAGTAGGAGATCACCCCACACTGGGAGCTCAGTGTGTTTCCACACCCATCCCAGCTGCAGTAGACAACTAGAATCTGTTTAAGGAATGTCCTGGCCTCAGTTCGGTGCCTGTGGAGTGCCTTCTCATGGGTGCCATGGGGACACGAAATCCCCCGGCAGCAAGCTGATTTCGTCTGTGGAAGTGCTGGAGGAGGAAGTCAGGCGGTCCCCAAGAGCACTGGCACAGCTCTCAAAGTTTTCTCTTCCTTTGGAAATGATATTTACAGTCTAAGGCAAATGTATTTTGAATCTTTATAAACGCTGCACTCAAATCCAATAAACCCTGTGTTTTTAGCACCACAAAGATGACATGTATAGAAAGTAATGACCAGCACTGCCCAGGCCAGGCCGGGTATTGGTGCCTTCCTGTGCGCTCTCTCCTTTGATCCTTACAGACTCAATGGCCTCAACTTCGTCTGCACACACAGGAGTGGAGGTCAGTGGTCAGTACCTCCCTCCCCCTCATGCAGCTGGGTGACTCTCAAGCCCCGGCTTTTCCAGCCTGGATGTGGGCTCCTTAGCAGCTTTTAAAAGTCAGAGGCTTGCTGATTCTGTAGCCTGTTGCCTCTCAAGATTATCCAACAGATCCCAAGATCAGGTCCTGCAAGGATCCTCTCCAAGATGATCACCAGGATAACTCTGAGGTCTCACTGGCTTGAAGCCTGCTCCCACTGTCATCCCGCAGAGCCCAGGAGCAGGTGCCTGAGGCCTGGTCCCCTGCTTCCCGGGAGAGAGGTGAGGTGGGGAGAACGGACGTGACCTGGGCTTTGGAATCTAAAACACTCCCCCTTTCCACAGGCTGATCTTCCCTCCTGGAGACACAAAAATACACTACATGGAAAGGAAAAATGAACAGCAGACCTTTTCCAATGCAATGGCGAGAGGCCATTTTCTAGTGCCACCAGGGACAGAGTGGGTATATGGCAACGATACAGGCAATGCATGCTCGCCTCAGGAGGCAGAGGCCTCCTCCCCAGTGTAGTGTTACAGAACATACAAATCCCTTTGCAAATCCTACCTGGAAGATCTGGGTGCCCTGCTGTCTTTCCCATAGTCATTTCACTCACATTTATCAAGAGATAATTAAAATTCAGCTTTTGTTTATCAGAATCCATCTTCCCTTTGGAATATATTTTCTAAGCAACGTGGCAAAATTCTGCTACTAAGTAAGACCAGCAGGCAGTTGGGATGAGAGAGAAAGCCTGCACTTTGTGATAGGATGCTTCTGGTGAGTTTAAATCCCAGCTGGGCATTTTGCACTTTGTGGGTTTGAGCAAACCACTTAATACGGTCTCTGAGCCCTCGTGTCACCATACATAAGCTCCGTGTGATAAGATCCATTTCGCAGGGTCTCTGTGCCTTGGCCAACACACAAGCTTGCCAGGTACTTGTTCTGTGGGTCTGAGGTGAGCACACATTGCCTATACCGTTGCCATATACCCCCTCTGTCCCTGGGGGCACTAGACAGTGGCCTCTTGCCATTTATTGGAAAAGGTCTGCTGTTCATTTTTCCTTTCCATGTAGTGTATTTTTGTGTCTCCAGGAGGTGTTAAGACCTTGACTCTTGTCACAGCTTAATTAACTTACTTAGAGCTGGAACAATCACTGGATTCCATATTGTGTCCTAGTGAGATCCGGAGCATACTCGCTGTAATTAGTGGTCCTGCTTTCAAATGCCACCAGCTGGCCTTTCTCTTCCCCACAGGTGACCACAGGTTCCTGCCAACTCCTGTCACATTAGTTGGCATCTGGCAAACCTTTCATCTATGGCCCAACTTGAAATTTTAATCAAGAGTTTTTAGTGTTGGAACTGCCTCCGGCATTCTTTCTCTAGGCCCTTTCCTGAATGTAAATATGCTGTGTGGAAATATTTGCATGATGACGCAGTAGTGCAGAGGAAAACACAGAGCCATGAGGAAGCAGAAAGTTCTCTTCCGTGGACCCCGTGTAGCATAGTTACTGCATCTGCCCTGCTGCTGCTGGAGGAAATGCTCACAAACTCAGGAGCTTAAAAAAACACCTCAATTTTTTTTCTTCATTCGGCTACAGATTTCTCCAGGCTAAAGGCAGGGTGACTGCAGGCCCATATTCCTTCTGCAGGCTGGAGGGGCCTCTGTTTTGTCTTCCAGGTCCTTGAGGTTTCTCAGCCTTTGGTGACAGCCAGGCACCTTTAAATCTGTCCCTATTCCCCTGCCTCCCTCCCTTGCAGACAGGACCCCTGTGATACACCGATAATCCAGGATCATCTCCTCACGGGAGCTGATTACCAGCCTTAATTCCCTGGACCATCTGGAATGGTCACAAGTGCTGGTTTATGATCTGGACATCTTTAAGGGGCTTGAACTCCACCCACCCTATCACTGTATGAGAGCCAGTTCCCATAAATCAATCAATTGCCTTTCCCTTCTGAAGGCATGAGATAGTGCAAAGAAAAACGTTCTTGGGCCAGGATTTAACACAGTGGTTCCAGCACCTGCCTTGCAAGTGCAAGGGCCCAGGTTCTATCCCCAGTAACCACATACAACAATATTGGGGGTGGAGACTCATGCCTACCAGCAATCAGTACCACATACGTGCAGTGCCAGTAGGGTGGCTCACGCCTGTAATCCTAGCACTCAGGAGGCAGAGACAGGAGGATTGCTGAATTCAAAGCTGAGTTCAGGACCAGTCTGAACTACAAAGTGAGACCCTGTCTCAAAAAACTGAAAAAGCAAAAAAAAAAAAAAGAAAAAAGTTCTAAAGACCTTAGTAAAGCATGTGGCATTACCTGAATAATTCAGGGTGTGTGTTGGAAATTGAAGCAGACATAACATCTTTTCATATTGGCTCAATCCTCTCTCCCACTTGCTTACCTTCTAACTCAGTTACTTGGGCATAGACAAACAGGTTTGGTGTCTGCACACACTCACACACTCCTGTGGTTTTCTGACATTTTGAGTTCATCCCCTGGAACACAGAGTGAGGTTTGCCTCGCCTCTCTGTGCATCCCTGCCAAATACATGAGAACTAAGCTCTCTGTTCTCACTGAAGTCTACACCACAAAGTAGATTGTCGGTTCTGCAAAGCTATGTGACTCTAGCTGTCCATGCACTGGCCAAGTGTCAGTTGGTGGAATAGTAAAGCAGACACTTGTGCATTAACCTCACTCTCCCGGGTTCCCTGGTCAGTTCTCGGGCTGCTGTTAAACCTCGTGGCTGAGGTCTGCACAGCTGTGATTAGCACTTTCTGTGGCTTTCCAGACAGACAGCAGCAGACGGGCATCTCAGGGCTGTCCAGAAAGTAAACCGAGGGGCTAGGACAGTGACGCTGATGTCTGTGGGGATTAGGAGAGGCTCTGCTATGTGAGCTTGAACCACAAGGCAGCAGATAGCAGAGAAACTTAGTGTTCAGAAAACTCACAGATGCACGAAGGCAGGATGGGACAGTATATAGTCCCCTCACAATAGGACCCTACCTAGCCTCTTGGAGAAGGTGACAGCTGGGACTGTGGTTGCCACTCTTAAGAGTCCTCTGTGCAGGTGTCATCTCAAAGCCTTCTTTGCAAGCTCAAGAGAGAGATGCTGTTCATACCTGTCTTGTGAGAGAGGCTGCCAGATGAAGGACCAAGGGTCTGTCTTAATTGCTTTCCTAGTGATGAGACAAAATAACCAACCTGGAATCTTAAAGAAGAGATTTATTTTGACTCACATTTCTGAAGTTCCAGTCCTTGTATGAGAGGCCTGGTGGCAGAGTCCAGGCCAAGGAGAGCAGCTTACAACAGGCAGCTGGGAAGCGTAGACCTGGCCCCAGCACCTGACAGCACACCTAGCTCAAGCACCCAGACGTCCAGTCGCCTTCACATGTGACTGGCTGTGGACTGGCTCTCTGGGTAGTAGCATGACGTCTGCATGTATAGAAAGAGACCTGCTGGCTGCCCTCCCTTGACTAGAAGAAGAAAGGATAACGAATGGCCATGGTGACCAGGTCTGCATTGTTCCAGGAAATCATGGCATTGGAAATCTGGCATTCAATTGGTCCATCTCTGAGCTCTGAGCTATTTCTGCTGGAGCCTTGCCCTTTAAGCAGAAACCTAGTCTGATATCATGATCACATGTGTCAGCTGCACAGTGTGGACTTGGGCTTTCCTGAGCTTCAGTGACAAAATTATCTCTAGCATTTGAGATGGGCTTTGTGTAGACTCTGCCCTTCTGGATGTTCTGTACACTGTGAATAAAGGGTACAGCATTTTCTCCTTTCCCAAAGGCTTCTTATCTCTAAATGTGGAAGTTAATTCATGAAGGAGAAAGATATGTGCTATTTATGCCTCTAGCAATTAATAGAAGTGTCGTATCTTTTAAATGACACTCGGGTTTCTGTGGAGTCAATGCCACAGGGCCCTTCTATCATCCTGCACTGATCACATAAATATTGAGGGCTCTCTGGAGACAGAGATTGGGGTCAAGTGTCTTTTCCTCATTGCTTCCTTCCTAATTTGGAAGAAACTCTTGGGTCCAGGGAGGAGTGGATATTGAAAGTTTTATGCTGAGAGAACGCTGGCCTGTCTTTTGTGTAAGAAATCTGGAATTGCCGAAACAGTTGATAGTTATATTTGTTGTATTTACTATCTCTGTATGCCGCCTATCTATCCTTTCCTCCTGGAGGATCACATGGTTGCTCCCAAATTTGCACTGTCACAAATACCCACATGTGGGGTTTCATGTGGATCTTGGGTTTCTTAAAGTAGTTTTGTATTTAAAGAAATTGTATGAAGATAGCCCAGGGCGCCCCCTTGCTCCATCAGCTGGTTTGTAGTGGTGGTGGGGTCTTCTCCACACTGTCAGAGCTCAGCAGTCAGCCCTGGCGATGCCTCCTGCCTGGCCCTCATCTGGACCTCACCAGTGCTTCCACCATGTTCCTTTTTTTATTTTGTGATCCAAACCAGGAAGACATATTGCGTTAGCAATTCATTTCCATTTGAATTTATAGGAGCAGTGTAGGAACGTTGTACTTGTTAAATGCATCGTAAAGCTAAGCACATGCTGAGAAGATAAATGAACACAAAGCCATCGGCTGTTTGGAGCCGACCTTCCTTAGCACAGTGGACGCATGGGTTATAAGCTGCTCAGGAGGAGGTTTGCAGCCTGTGTCTGGCCTTGGTGGCATGTGCAGGGTTCGCAGTACACACTGCAGAAGCTGCCCTTTCTGAGGAAAGCACGCACACTTGCAGAAGGAAGGTCATTCCAAGGGCAAGCTTTCTCTGGCCCCTCAAAGAATGGTGGCAAAGTTGTCATAGGAGCTGTCGCTGCCATGTGTCTGATATTGCTCAAGGCCGCAGTGGTCAGGAGGCTGTCTAATGAGTGTCTCCAAATGTTTCCCTGGCAGAAGGACTCCATGAAAGATGACAGAGGAAGTCATCGTCATAGCCAAGTGGGACTACACTGCCCAGCAGGACCAGGAACTTGACATCAAGAAGAACGAGCGCCTGTGGCTGCTGGACGACTCCAAGACGTGGTGGCGGGTACGGAACGCGGCCAACAGGACAGGCTATGTGCCGTCCAACTACGTGGAGCGCAAGAACAGCCTGAAGAAGGGCTCGCTGGTGAAGAACCTGAAGGACACGCTGGGTGAGTCGCGCAGCCAATGCCGGGGGCTGGGGAGGCTCATCTGACTAGGGCTCGGCCTTCGTGTAAATGTCTGCTTTACACGTGTGGGAGGCAAGAGAGAGGGGTGAAGAAGTGTGTACCACACCTTTTCCAGAGACCTACCGGCTGGAGTCTGATGCAACCCCGAACTAGTGTCCCCTCCTTGTGTTGTGATGCCAGAGGACCCAGAAATGGACTGACCACTTGTGAGTGTCCTCAGCGCGGCCTCTGTCCTTCTATAGACTGTTTTCTCCCTCACAAAACCCACTAAACAGACCTATGAGCATGGAGGAGACAGTGGAATGCTCTCCCCATCTGAGATGGAGGCCATTCCACACCACAGTCCAGGCACTGCCTGGGAAGCTTGTGGCTAGGGCCATCTAGACCTGCTGGGGACCCCACCTATGGGAACTCCAAGCAGGCACCGCATTGTCTGGCTCTCCCCTTAGGCCTCTCTCCTTCGCTGGTGTCTTAGTTCATTTGTGTCACTGTATTAAAATCCCTGATGCTCAGTCACTTTATAAAGAAGAAAGGTTGTATTTGGCTTATAGTTAGGGCGCAAGGTCGAAAGTCCTCATCTGGTGATGGGTTCTTACCAGCAGAGCCCAGGTGGCACAAAACATCACTGGCAAGAGACAGAGTATGTGCACATATATGTGCATGCATATGTCTCCTGGGCCCTCTCTTCATATGAAGCTACCAGCATTTAGTCATAGGGTCCTGTCCTAATCCCCTTATCTAATCCCCATCCTGGCTCAAAGGCCCCTAATATCACAGTAGGGCGATGTGAATAACCTCTTAGTGTCCCAGAGTGGGGATCACATCTCCAAGGTGGATCCCTGTAGGCCAGGCTCAGACCTTGCATATATTATGGCCATCCTGTCAGGACATGGACCTGTGACCTTGTGTGTGACGTGGATGGCATCTAGCCCTGCCGCCTGGCACACGTGTGCTGAGGCAGTTGCTGCTTCAGATTATCTGAGGAGCTCACAGTGGGGCTCCTGTGAAGAAGACTTACTGACTGACATTTTTGCTCTTAGTTCTTAGTGAGCAAGAGCTTGTTTATTGCCCACTGTGCCAGGTTATCACTTGCAGGGCTGCTGTTGCAATAAGTCAGCATTATCACCGGTACTCCTTTTATGCCAGTTTTCTCTTATTATTTCTAACAAAGAGTTTGTTTCACTTCAAGAGGGAGGGGGAGGAGTGCCCAGGCAAACAGAAAAGAAAATCATGCATCAGATATGGTGAGCGTTGCACAATACTCGTCTTTCATTTTCTGCAGCCTGGAAAGGCTAAACTCTCTGCTCCAAATTAGCTCAGGCCTACATTTATTGGCTGGTGTTCTTGTGGTGTGAGTGAGGGTTTTCTCCTGATGTGGAGTGAGAAGAGAGATACAGGGCTTTGTGTGACATGTGCCACTCATGGCCCAGCAGGGATCTGGAGCCACATGGCCAAGTTCCAGTTTTCATAGCTGTCTGATTCTTTTCCACTAAACCCTCTCCCTTTATTTTCTTTCATCTTTTTGTCTTCATAGAAGCATATCACTTGAAAGAGGTGTTCTTGTCTTATGCTTGTGGCTCATAATTAACTGTATGGTGAAGAAATAAGATATTCCATAACTTAATCATTTTTATTTTTTCCAACTTCATCATCATGCCAGAGTACCTACTTTTTAGTAATGCTGCGTATTCCTGACTTTTTAAAAATTCCCTTTCCCTTTCTCTTTCCCTCTTTTTCTTTTAACTTTTTAATATTCTCAGGATTCTGACAGATTAGTAGGTAGTGGACCAAGGCAGTGCCAGACCTCTGGGCTACCTAGAAATTCCTTTGGTGACTCATTTTTCTTCACTGCCTTGAAGGAGAAAAGACGAGGCTGCCCATTGAAACCGTGGGCTGCACTCACATACTATGTGCTGAGACTTCCCTGACAGCCATCCGCCCTGTCACATTGAGGCCACAAGCCCGCCCTTGGCCTGAGGCTGGGTGGCTGGTGTCCTGGCAGATGTCACCCCGCTCTGTTGGAACGTAGTGCTCAAGCTTCTTGAGGCAGCCAATTCCATTTTTGGAGAACACAGATTGTTAGAAAGCTCTTCCTTAAATAGAATTGAGCTTTTGCATTTCCTTAACTTCCTTGTCTCCATCTCCTCCTGTAGGGCTGTGCTCAGCGCCTCCTGTCCTGGGGAATGGCATTTTCTGTGGCTTCTACTCAGGTTTGGGCCACAGTTCCTTGGGAGTATCTGCCCTGAGTCTTTAGATTTCACAAAGCTAGAGATGAGGCCATGTGTGGAGCCTATATTATGCTGATTTATCCACCATATTAGCAACCTGGAGGCTCCATACCCATCATCAGGGAGATGTGGCCCTGTTTTTAATCTTTTGGCTTTGATGTATATATTGGGCCCACCGGGAAGCTTGCTGTCTGTTAGACTGAGGGACCTTTTTCTCCCAGCCGGAGTTGCCGTTACCTGTTTGAAATCCTGTCCTACCCCAGCGGAGTCACCATACATGTGGAGTGACCAAGAGGGCAGACTTCTTCCCCATAGCCTGACTCCATACAGAGCTCGCAGCCTGGAAGGAAGGGCAGCCATATGTGTAGCCCTTCCACCACCCAATGTTCTCTTTCCTACAAGACAGAGACTAAGCATTCATGGCTTAGTACTTTTATTATCATCAACAGGAGCACCAGGAGAGGCAGGCTGGGCTGTAGAGCAGTCATGCTGGAGTAGGCACGACCTTGCTATGTCCTAGGAATGGGAACTGCAGGTGCCATTGACCTGCTAACAAGTCCTTGTGTGTCATCCGCACTGTCCTTTGTGCTGTTCAGGGAACAACCTGACTTGGAGGTCCTTGGCAAAATTCCCATGGTAGATACCTGCTCTGGAGTAGAGTGGTACCAAAACCCCTCACCAAGTCACAGTGTTTCAAATGTGAGCTTCTGTCTCCAAGCGCAGTACGTGAGTCCTGCCCACTCTCTCCTGCTCTCTTAGACTCCTTCACTGCTGAAGTTGGCAGAAAACTTGATTTTTTTACAGATGGTGCTTTGTTAGAGCAACCTGAAGAAAGCTGTACGATTAACAAAAGGCTTTGTCTCTTATGAAGGTGTTGACATTCTTTATTTACAACAGAATTAAACAGTGTACATTCGTAAAACAGTCAGACTTCAGACCCCTTCTTATTAACAATGGTCTTGAATGGCCCAGAGCGTGTTCCCACAGATAACAAGGTGCAGGTCAAGAGCTGCTTCCGCTGGCCTGGCAGAATCCACTTGATACTGAAGGACTCAGAGCCCGGGATGAGCTTCCCCGGCTGCCACCTGGCCTTGGTGCTGGCCTTGGTACTGCTGGGCTTGGTAGTGGCCTTGACTTTGACTATCCCTGCAGGTGGATGTTGTGAAATGTCGCAGGGAATCCTCAGAGGTGGGTTTCCTCTGCTTTTTCTGAATGTCCGTTCAGAGCTGCCTCTGGGTGGGTTTCCCCGGGCCTCTTTGTTGTGCTGTGGAGAAAGGGAAGGTCAAGGAGCCCCAAAGAAAGGCCTTGGCCTATGTCTGATGAGGGTCCAGTTGGGTGCAGCCCCCAGGGAGGTACCTGTCAGAAGTTTCTCTCAAGCTACTTAAGAGCAGCTTTGGTTCCTCTCTGATAACCAGCTGCTACCACCTGCCCTGAGCCTCATCCTCTTTCCAGGGGCTCCCCGGGTTGGGTGCAGACATGATTACCCAGGTAGTCAGGGTGCACTTCGGATCACACAGCGTCCTCCCTGGAGCATCTGTTACCAGATGCCCATGTCATGGCTCACTTCTTCCTCCATGTCTCTAGCCATAAGCTCTTGCCCAGCGAGTAGCTCCTCCTGCATCTGTCCCACTGTGACCACCCTTAGGGCAACAAGACACATGCCAGAACTCCTGCCTCGGTGCCTGTGCTGGACCGGAGCTCAGAGAGGCTGTAAGGAGGCTCCTGACCTGATGCTAAGACACTTGGCTTTGGGACTAGACGAGGGGCTCACACAGGTGAACCTGACCTGGACCCCCAGGCCTCCCCTGCTGCACTAATGGATCAAAGACAAAAGAATCAACCATCTGGTTCCTTATGTGATGCCCGAAACCATTAAAAATGAATCCTTGGCTTAGTTGAGATTTCACAGCCTTGAGGGAGACACCCGACAAGTCATGAGGGGAACGTGTGGGTGACGCTGTCTTGGACTAGTGGCAGGTTTGTGGTCACCTGCCTTGCCTGGGTACTGAGGCTACACACGTTTCTGAGGCTGCTGAACTTTAGTATTTAAGAAGCCTCTTTTAGGAAAGATTAAAACAACCACATGGCAGAACACAAGAACTTGTAGAGTCCAAAGGACTGGCTCCACCTTCAAAGCTGTGGTTTTATTGTGGATACTTTTGCAGTATCTGGTCAAGGCAGACTCCAGGTGGGGTCCTCAGGGCTCTTCTGCTGCACTGTGGAGAAATGTAGGTCAAGAAGTCCCACAGAGGGCTGGGGATTTAGCTCAGTGGTTCCAGTGCCTGCCTTCCAAGCGCAAGGGCCTGGGTTCGATCCCAGTAACCACATACATCAATGCTGGGCGTGGAGACTCACACCCACCAGCAATCATAACCACATACCACAGTGGCTCACACCTGTGATCCCAGCATTTGGGAGGCAGAGGCCGGAGGTTTGCTGTGAGTTCAAGGCTGAGCTCAGAGCCAGCCTGAACTACAAAGTGAGACCCTATCTCAAAAAAAGAAAAAAAGAGGTTCCGGCGCCTGTCTTGCAAGCGCAAGGACTCAGGTTTGATCCCTGGTAACCACATACCGTACTGGGTTTGGAGACTCACGCTCAGCAGCAATCAGTACCACATACCCCAGTGCTGGGCGTGGTGGCTCACACCTGTAATCCCAGCACTCATGAGGCAGAGGCAAGAGGATTGCTGTGATGTGAGTTTGAGGCTGAGCTCAAGGCCAGCCTGAACTACAAAGCGAGACCCTGTCTCAAAAAAAAGAAAAAAAGAAGCCCCAAAGAAAGTCTGTAGCCAGGCAGCTAAGAAGAGTCCAGTTGGTGCAGACCCCACGAGTGGGCAAGTAACAGTAGCAG